>NDFZ01004706.1:18654-139398 GCA_002192655.3 Mamestra configurata | reverse complement strand
AAGCCTGTGGTGCCGTTGCCCGGGGTGGACCGCTAGGAGGTAGATCCCAAACCACCCCAAACAGCGAGCCACCCAACGCTCGCCGTCCGCAGGCCCGCGCCTACGATGGCTGGAGATTGCCCCGCGACTCCCGAAGGGACTCCCGGGGCGACGGGATATAGATTAACTAAGAGAATAAGAGAATATAGAAGAACTTAAGATATAGATTACCTAAGATCTTTCCTAAGCTTAAGACTAAAACTTCCACTGCATCCAATATGAATTTTCAATATTAATCATGGTATTGAACACATTTAAAATCGCAAACATACAGTAATTATAAGTAACACTTCTGCTTCAGGATCCCCATAAAGAACAGCGGCATCAAGGACATGCAGTCGATAGTGGCACTACCACATAAACCTCTGTGGGTGGCCGTGGTAGGCAACGACAAGGCAGGCATACTGGACATCAAAACTAAGAGGCATATAAGGTGAGCATCAAATATAACTTCCATCTTCTGACACCCAACTTCAGAATTTATTTGCCCCAAGCAAATTATGAGATTTTAGCTGACTAAGCACTATCAACTACAGAATCATGGTTATTCTTCAAATCTGTCTCCGCTAAAACTGGTCTCACCGTGTTTTCCGCTCAATATTTTCCCCACTTTTTTTAGTGATGGCTACCTGGTGGTGAGTAGCTACTTGTAGCCTATCAACATCAATAATACCAAAGAATCATCAACATCAGCCGAATGACGTCCACTGCTGGACATAGGCCTCCCCCAAAGGCGGGTTTTAATTGCCACGCTTGACAGGCGGGTTGGCGATCGCAGTGTAGCTGTTGTAATGCACAGAGAATGCTGCTGCCCATTCTCTGGTGAGTCCCATAGTCGCCTCTTATACATGATGATACATGAAACTAAAATTTCTCGGATGCTTATAATTTCACTGGAATAAAGCAAAGCTTCTTGGCAACAAAAAAGGTGGTGGTTAGCGGTTGAGCTATTTCACAAAGAGCGCTTTCCATTATCTAAGCAACAATCTGAAGCTCTAGACGAGTGACATACTGTCAGCGGCAGCATGTCGCAGGCGATTGTCAAAACGTCAAAAATGCGCTGTCGAAACACGTGATCAATCTTAATATATAAAATTCTTCCGTTACTGACTGACTGATTAAGTGACTGACAGATAATGCACAGGCGAAACTTCTAGTTACGACTACGGACTGCTTGGAAACATGCTGGTCCTGCTCCATAGGACAATCAAGGGTGAAGGTCAAACTGGTTGATTAATGTATTAACTTTATAGATATACTGTTTCTTTTTTTGTGTTTTTATTTTTCCGTTGACTCACACACTTGTTTAATTAATGGTTCCAATGTTTGTAAATATGTGAGTACAATTTACCTAAATTTCTTTAGGAAATTAATAAGTTTACCTCTGCTGGTGATACTTTGTTCTTTAAGTAGCATACTCTGGGTGCATCGTCCTCACATAATATTAAATTAATTGTTGTATACCAAATTTTGTAAAATCATTATTTAAAAAGAGTAACTATGGAGTTTCTTGTCCGTTCTTCTCCATAAGAATCTACCTTTCCGAATGGACAGTAGAGTCACTTTATTAATGTTACATTATTATTTTACTGAACTGTAAACGATGACGTTCAAAAGTGCCGTTTAATGGCCTAATTGAAATAAACGTTTTGACTTTGACTTTGACTTTGGACAGCAAAAATTTGCCACGTAGGTTCCTTGGGGAGTGCAGGGGATCACTAAGAGAGGATTTCCCGAAATTCCTACGGGAACGGGAAACAATATGCGCGTACGAAGTCACGGGCAGAAGCTAGTTCCTTATACTAGGCCCCTGGATAATACTGACTCCTACTTAGCAAAATCAATTTTTATTATATTTCAGATTCGTCCCCCGTTGGAATGGCGCTTGCACCCGTGACGGCAAGATAGGCCTCTGCGCACCCTCCCGAGGAGGTCTGGACCTCATAGAGCTGAAGAGAGGCACTTCCGTCCAGCAGCTGATCTACAGGGCTGCTGAGGGCGTCTTCTCCATCATCACCATGTTCAGTTCTACCGACCAGTATGTCTTCTATTATCACAGTGGAAGGAAGACCTTGAGGGTATTCAGGCGAGTGATCTTTCTTTTTCTGCATGGTTCTACGTAGGCCACAGAAGTTGAATACAGAAAGCCAGAAACTGTACATAAAGCTTTGACTTATACAACGCAATACCTAACAAAGGGGTAATTGTACTCATCATTATAAACGACTTTTACAATGGGACCAATACTGAAATCGCGAAAAAAATCAGTACAATTTGTCGAGTTATGCACACAAAAATGTACGTGTAATGTATATTTTTCTCGATTTTAGTAACCCCTTTTCAAATATTGCGTTTATTTCGTTACACGTTGTATATATGTCACCGGAAAATTGCAGACTCCGTAAGATTATAACATATCTTTTTTAGATAATTATTTCTCGATATATTATGAAAAAATTGTTTCGTAAACAATCAATCCCATCCAAATTCAATAATTCCTAATATATCCATGTCTTATTAAGAAAAAATAGTTTATAATTTCACGCAATGTTTAACAATCTTACGACGTTTGCAAATTTCCGGTGACATCTACATTTTAACTCAGAACAAGTACATAATAGGCGCAATGGCACATAATCAATGAGTACGATGGGGTGGTCTTTTCACCCAACACTATGTATATAATATACGGTCAAAACACTTTCACAAAGGGAAGTTGTCTATAGGTGCTTTAACGTAGTTTTTCATTTATATCTAAACAAGCGGTCCCGACAGTCGTCCTGTCCAAACGCTTGCTTTGTGTCTGACGAAAAATTATAGAAATCGATTGCAGCGCCACTTACCGGGTCAAATTGTGAATCTAAACCATTCTAGAATCCCCTTAAAACACACATTAAAAATTCATCAACATCAGTCCAGCCGTTGAGGAGGAGTTCAGTGACATAGACACGTACAGAAGAAATATATATTAGGATCTAAATACTAAATGTAACAGCTAAAAAGAATCTTTATCTTTTTCCATTTTTCAAAATTCTGCGCGACGTATTTCGGTCTTCTCTTAGTACCTACTCAGCCTTGAACACGTTTTCCTCCTTCTGGTAGACCTTCACCCTCCATAAACCTAATCAATAAACCAATTTAATCATTACAGGGTAGACGGCCGTGCCATCGCCGAGTACCGAGCCCCCGCAGAAGTGACAGGCGTAGCCAGCGCCCACGGTGGCAAGGCAGTGGCCATCGCATCGCAGGACGGCTGTCTCACTGTGTTGGATATAGTGGACCCGTATGAGTAGGGATGAGGTTGTGATTGGCTGGGTGTGTGCTGTGGTGGTGGTCCGTGGTTTGACAGGAAAATCTATAAAGAGATTTTGGTGAGCTATTAATTTACAAAAAGAAGCTGTCATATGGGAGGATGAGGGTTTTCTGACGACAGAAACCAGGGAGCAGCACTGAGGTGTCAATTCCTTATGATCTACACCAGACAGCAGCACTGTGGCATGATTAAACGCGTATGTTTTCTAACATTTAGTCAGTGACGTTTTCAAAGGAGAATCTCTCGCCGAAGTGGCGCCAACTGATGGTGTTAATTTTTCTGGAAACCCTCATTGATGGATGGAAACTAAGTCATGGTGCCGACAGTGATGTTTACATAATATCGTCCTTTAAGGATAGTGATCTTAAAATATTGTTTTACCAAGATGGTGTTACCTGATCTGATAGTGCTAAAACCAGATATTTTTTTACTCTAAGGACACGTTTCTACCTGCAATCAGCTCGCATGCAAGTGGCATTACATTGCGGGCTACAGATGTGATTAATCGCTTGATCGAGCCCTGCTGCTTAGTGGTTGAAACACGTCCTAAGAAGGCAAGGCAAGGCAAAGTAAGCACTGACTTTCTCTGATATAAGAAACATCTCATATCGGAATCTCTTTCTGGCTCTAGTGAAACATGATTTTGGAGTGCCAGTAAGGGTTCAGTTAAGGCAATATACCTGGCTTACGGCCGGTTTCAATAACATATCTACCTTTAACCAACTGTCAAATTAGCTACTAACAGTAGCTGAAACGTCATGTTACAAAGGCAAAGATGACGTTTCAGCTACTGTTGGTAAAAGGTAGACACGTTATTGATACCGGCCGTTAGTCATAAGAGAGTCATCTTTTCATAATCTATGAAATCACGGGTCATCACCAACCACACATGCGGAATCGTTTGTTCTGTGATAAGTAGGGATGTGAATCAAGAAGGTTATTGGTATGGATCTCAGAAAGAGTTGTGGTAGTATTTGTTAAACTTTCTAATAAAGCACTTAGGAGTAGTGCGTAGGACATCACTGGTAGTGAAAATTAGAGTTAGTGATAGTGAAAATTGTAGTCAATATTTTAAATCTGAAGGCGTTTGTTTCCTTACCAAGTACCTATCTCATTACTTTACAGAATAGTGGCGAAAAAAGGGTGATTTTTTGTATTGCGAATAATTGTTAATTGTGTAACGTATCACCTGAATGCGAGCTTCAGGGGAATTCTCGCGCATTCCCGAAAATTCCCGTAGCTACTCGGCTGTTCAGAATCAAAACCTAGTAACTCATAATTTCAAAAATGTCCAGGAAAAGCCAAAAACATGTTTGCATCCTTAATCGTCTGCCCTATTTGAGCCATTAGAGTTAGGGTTATGAATGTTAGACCAAAATGTGCGTAATAAAATCAGCTACACTATTCAATTGTCTTTTACTCAAGAAGGCGTTCAGTACAGCTTAGAACCTCCTTACTATTTAATAATTTGATCAAATATACCAATTATTCAATAAGGAACCAAATCATAACACAGTAAGTATACTTACTAGGTTTTAAAATTGCGTCTGATTTGTAAACGTGATTATCTTTTAAAGTTCAAAAGATAGTATCTCCTATACTACAAAAATTAAAACACATAATAAAAAATAATAAGTGAATGTATTTATTATTATTCATACAAGTACAGTTGACTACCTCACAATAACTTTTACATAAATAACGTTGATCAACTGCGACAAAAAATAATCGGAATGCGATCGAAAAATCGAATATAAATAGATGAATAAATTAACTCGATATTTTAAGAAATAGTCTGTATTATTTATTTTATTTAACAATATCTAGATAATTTACTCATCATTAGTTATTTGTCCATCAGATATTAAATCAATAGATCGGTCATTAATTGGTAACTGTAACCAAAACTCTCTTCGACTAATGGGCATTAGTGGTACTAGTTTAGAAACTATACCATCTTTTTTTGAAGATTTTATTCCTCGTGGAATGTTATTTGATAAAGGTGGAAGCTTTGATACATCGAATTTATTAATAAGAAAATCGAGTTCTTTGTAAGGGTCCCCAAAATCAGTCTTGTACAAAAGATTACGTGATCCTGCTGTGAACTTAGCCTCGACTAATGGACCTAGTAAAAAATTATCCAGAGGATCATCTTTTGCATTCCGACGAGCAACGCGCTTTTTCTTTGGCCATTGGTATGATTGTTGCACCTCAATCACGTTAATATTTTTTCTGCAATGCGCAATCACATCTTTAAAGTCCTCGTAGTCGTAAACTCCGTTTCGCCGATTGAAGTCTCTTTCGATGTTACCATGAACACCGTCCGCTGACATATGGGTGTGCCCCTTCGTAAGATATTTAAATGTAATAGTTTCAACATCAAAAGACTGACAGTTTACTATAGTAACAAGAGCTGTGAATAAAAACCAATTTTTATTTTGGCCCGCACAGTTGTCACACCACAGTATTAAATGTTTAACATTTCTCTCGCTACGAAGAAACGCAACTAAAGCGTCGACTATGTTATTGGCGTCTCTACCCATCAATGCTTCGTGCCAAACAACACATTTAGAGTGTATGTCTGTGTCTTTCTTTATCGGTGCAAATGTTAAATTAAATGCGATTAATCTGCTGAGGAAAACTGAGTCTTTAATACTCGGCATGTCTGGTAGTAGAGTTACTTTTTGCAAATCCATAGAATAGGTATGATTTGTAGCGGTATTTTTATATGTCCCGTCTTCTCTGTATCTTTTAATCGCTTTCTCAGCTTTTTTCTTGTGACTTTCATATGTCTCTTTTAAAGTTTCTGTTTCGTCACCATTCTTAATTTTTTCTTCAAAAACTCCGCAATCTGTACATTGGTCTCCTTTTGGAAAATTTAATGACACCTTCATTTGTTTCATCGTCGTCCGGTAGGTTTCAAGTGAACATTTGGAGTTAGGATTTTTCGACTTATAATCATTGAGCATAGACTGAAGTGTAAGTGTTCTTGGAAGGTATTTTGTCAAAGGCGCATTATTTCTTCGGTAATGGCTCAAAGCCGGATTATAACTCATGATGTGTTGCTGAATTGGACCTCTTGAAAGTAAAGGCTTCTTTCCTCCCCTATTTTCTTTGACATCTTCAAAAAGTGGTTTCCTTTTGACAGCTTTACTCAGTTCTGTTATGACACTGTCAGTCCTATAACCTAAAGTTTGGAGAAAATACGCCTTACACACATTTATTTCTTTTCCCATATAGTAAAAATAATAGTATCTAGACTCTTTCTTCAGGTGCATTTTATTTGAATTTTCAATAGCAGTAGTAGTTTTTTTTTTTGGTTCAATTTTTACGCATTTATTCAGAAACTGTCGACGTGAAGAATAACTCATATTCCAATAGTTATTCCATATGTCTTCTCGCTCTTTCTCAGTCAAATAATTGCAAGATCTCCTACATTTCGCTTCACAGGTTTTTGCCATTATTGGATATTTCAGTTTATTCTTAACTACCTTCGATTGTGTGTCGTTATCGGAAGGTTTATCAGATTTATTCAAATCGTATATCGGACCTGGATACATTGCTGAAAAGCGTGCTGGTGCAACAAACCGGAAAGCTTGTTCAACATCGATGAAAATAGTTGTATTTGGATATGTAGCAACAAAAATTGTACTGCTGTTTGGAGTTGGTGATAAAAGAGGTATTTGGGGAACATCTGTTGGAAATGTTGGTTCTAAAATTGAATTGCCGGTTGGAGTAGGTGAAAAAGAAGGTATTTGGGGCAGATCTTCTGCTGGAAATGTTGGTTCTAAAATTGAATTGCCGGTTGGAGTAGGTGAAAAAGAAGGTATTTGGGGCAGATCTTCTATTGGAAATGTTGGTTCTGGAAGTTCAAGATTTTCGAAAAGAAAATCTGTGTCATTGCAATCAAAAGTAAAGCCCTTTTTCAGTTTCTTTTTCGAGGGTGGGAGGTATTCAGGATCAGTAACAGAATCATCGCTTGAATATAACACGCTTAAGGCTACATCATCTGATTCTACGCTGCTCGTAGCTGATGTCCCAGGTACAGGATTTTCATAATCTATAGCAATATAAGGGATAGCTTCTTTATTACTCTCTATGGTATTAGATCTGAAAGAAAATGAAAAGCAAGCTGTTGGTAAGCAAGTCCCCAGAAGCAGTTATGATTGATAAAAAAAGATAAAAAATTAAAGCAAAATGAATAGGGACGCAACACATAGTTATTATGTGATATATAGTTTTAAAGATATAAGCATACAGGCAGAGCTGGACAGCGACATTGTTTTATACTATGTAGTGATGAGGTACTAGACCGAATACTAATACTAGACCTAGAACTGGACCTGCAGTAGAAAATCACTACACATCACTACTTCAAGCAGCGAGATGTTTGTCCCCGCACTAGCTTTTACTTTGACAGTTCATGTTGGCGGGAGAATGAGTATGCTGACGATATTATTGCTAATATTTTGTAATAGTTCAATAATAATTTAAACCCTTAACAATGTATAGTATAATTCGTTTTAATACTACCGCCAATAAGTAAAAAGAACTGGCTATCGTACTTTATAACATTCACAGAATTATAGGTACTCAGTACTTTTAAAACACTAGATACCAGGGTTTCAAGCTAATGAAATGCTAATAAAAAGAAAGAAGATGCGTATGTAAGTGGATTTCAGTAATAACTGGGCATTATAAAGCTTTACTTATAAACAGAATCCCATAAAAGAACCAACAATTAAAAAACATGCAAAATATTTTGAGGTTAACTTCATGCTACGACCAAATTTATATAAAATTTAATAAAACTATGTGAAGGTTTGTACTTACCTAGTTTTTTCTGCATTTTTCATAGCATTAAAAATGAGTTTGGACCGGTAAAACTGTTGACGTCTCATTTTAAACAATATTGAACACTGTCTAAAAAGTTTTTGCGCCCGCGTAAACTGACTTACTGGAACGAATGACCGACGAACGAATGAATGGCACAATTTCAAAACAAAGTAACAGTGTGTATCAAAATTAAAACCTAGTAACTGAGCTGACTTACTAGGTTTTTGAAATTGTTTTCTGAGTTACTACGTAATGAATTCGTTATTTTAGGGAAACTAGACATGGATTACAAATTAGCTTGACTTGCTCAATATTTTTTTAATTTATCTTATGAAAATGGCTGTTTTAAGCACCTGGTCACAATGACCTATACCTAGTAAGTCAGAAAATTGAATAAAACGAATTTCCCAAAAATCTGAGATACTAGGTTATGAATTTGAACAGCCGTACTGTCGACGCTGTCTGTGGAATTCGCGGGAAGTGGCACAAAAAGGGGGATAAGGGAAGTAAAAAAATCGCACTAAATAAGGTTTTGGGTTTCATTAAGTTTTCGATTTGTTACTGTTTTTTTTCAACTCCCAGATTCCAGCTAAACAGTGACTGGAACTACTAAAGTGGGATTAGTAGGTACCCATGGTCTAGCAAATTAAAACGACCTTTTATTATAAAATATGTTGAAACAAACGCTGAACCTACTCGTACTTATCTTTGTCTATTCGACTTTATTATAAACTAGCGGACGTCACGCGGTTTCACCCGCGTAGTTCCCGTTCCCGTGGGAGTACGCAGATAAAATATAGTTTAGTTACTCGCTGATAATGTAGCTATCCATGGCTGTAAGAATTTTTCAAATCGGTCCAGTAGTTTTATAGTTTATTCGTTACATACAAAAATACAAACCTTTCCTCTTTATAATATTAGATTAGATGTAGCTAATTTGTTTCGATCTTGATAGGTTTTTGCTCCGATACATTATTTTCTAAAAGAGAATATTATTTTTCGTGTTTACTTAGAACTCGCAATTTCTCTTTCAACTCAATTGAAAATCGTTTTCAAGACTTCGCGTCGTCTCAATACAAAGCGATCACTGCGCGATTACGCGATCATTTGTACGACAATCCCAATCGCGTCTTCTCGCCGACAGAGGGCGCCACCCGGTTTTACATAAAAAATTAATGCGATGATCGCGAATTCGCGCGTTTATCTCTTTGTGCTCGTATAAGGACGACGCCTTAGGGTTCTTATACAGGAGCTGATCTAGGGCTTGAACCCAGTGAGGGTGGGTTTTAGCAAAGGCATCATCTACCTAGCCTTTTCCCAACTATATTGGGGTCGGCTTCCAGTCTAAGTAGATATCGCACTAGCGCGCGTAAATTGTTGCAGACAAATTCAGACAATTGTTGTAATTTGCCATATAGCTATCTCTTTCTGTATCACACGTTCCGTATTATCGATCGCAGTCGTACAGTAAGTACATTTGAAATAAGAACGCACCGATATCTGAACGCCGTTCACCCCTCCCCCTCGTCTGATCACCATGTTTGGCAAGCTGATCCCCTGGGAGAAGCAAGCCAAATACCTGGGGGTCATCCTGGACAGCCACCTCACCTTCGCTGAGCACATAAGGCAGGCCTGTTCTCGCGCCGCCTTCGCTCAGGAAAGGCTTCATTTCATCACGAACGCCCGTAGCAAATTGTCACTCAAGTGCAAATTGTGACTCTTCACCGCGGTCATCCGTCCCATCATGACGTACGCTTGCGCCGTCTTTGCACACGCAAAGCCTCGTCATCTCCACAGGATGCAGACGCTCCAAACCGTTTCCTGCGCAAAATCATCGGTACTATATCCGAAATGAGACTCTACATGTAGATCTCAAATGCCCACCATACAGCAGTTCATGAAACGCATAGCCAAACGTTTCTTCGACACTGCTGTAAAACACCGTAACCCCCTTATCGCATCGGCCGCCCGATGCGAACCCTCCCGCATCTCCAAGGTACGCCGACCGAGGCATAACCTCGTCACGCGCGATGACTCTACCACTCTCCTCCAAGAGAGTCGCAAAGAGACCAGCACTCTTCGCAAACCACGACCACCGTCCTTTCGCCCTCGCCGCCGAGGCCCGCCGCGACGTCCCCGTCAATATCCGCCACGACCCTTGCTCGAGCCAGCCCCCGCCGCTGAGCCTGTAGTTTTAAATTCGTCCCTAAATAATAATCCTAGTTCGATCCAGCCCGTCCCTAGCTGTCCTTCCCCCAGCGAGGCCCCAAGCCGAGGCCCGTACCCCACAGGGTTTGCCTTTAGCGTGTAGTCGCTTAGTTTGTAAGTTTTAATAAACCCTGGCTTTAATATTTATAAATATTACTTTTATTGAAACAAACCAGTACATATGACATTTACATATCATGTGCCCTACACCAATAATAAAATAAATATCAAAAGTTCCAATCATTTGTTCACTGAGATATGCCAGGAATGCTATTAAATAAATCACAACATCTATTATAGCCTTACATTCTATCTACATGGGTGCGCAACCTATTGGGTGTTGTTTTCTGGACTTCCAACCCTGATATATTGAAAAAATAGTATTAGATACTGAAATTATTACCCATATTAAGGCCACCACAGGCAAGCCCGGTTAAGCAGTCGACAACCTCATAGGTTGAACTGCGAGACACACTCAAAAAACAAAATAACGCCGCACAGAATTAACGTAGCGTGTATTTCTTATAAAATATCATTGAATATAATCAATTCTCAGTTTCAAATTGTTTGGAGTGAAAACTTATCGATATCTATTAAATACAAAAAATAGGTGCAAGACCTATTGGTATCCCTTTAAGGGTGTTACCACACCAATCGATCAACATCGATCGATGTCGGTCGATGCCGTCGATCGACGATCGATCGATTGGTGTAGTTGTTTCTACACCAATCGATCGATGAAACCCTAACGATGTAAGTAGAAATGTGCTTTTTATGATGAATAGATGTAGTAGCTGAATTTTCAATACCCTGTCTTCTGTATTTAGTGGATTCATTTAAAAATCATTATAAGAAAATAGTAGACTAACTAAGAATTAAAAATTATCTTCCCTCATGAAACCTCAATCAGTACCTGCATTTAACAAGATACCTCTCATTAAAACTCCATATTTTTGAATTGTCTTTATGTCTAGTGAAATAAAAAATAATATATTGGGGTACAGTAAGGTCGTATAACTTAAACCTTGGGGTAGAATTTGGAACAAACTCGTTAACCATTAAGGTGCTCTCTCATAACGTAACCTTTAGAGACTGAGGAGAACCGAGCATTAAAGTGAGAGACTTGAGAATGAAACCACGTGTAACATTTTGATACACATAACAAAAACATGCGCACGATTTTGAAATAGATCGTGATACTAATATCGTTTCTCCTGTTTGCTTTTACGTAAGTAACAAAGGCTCAGCATAACGACCGCTTCATCTGACATTATGAACACAACTAATTCAGCGACAGGCAAATAACAAGCGAATGCTCAACAGCCTGTGTGTCAAAATCGACGTTGAAACTTTACATTATAGTATCAGAACAGGCACCCGGTAATGGAGGACTTTTAGAAAAATACAGTACTATCAAATCTTAAAACGATCATGATTCCGCTCTAAGAGAGAGACGGAGCTATACACAGCGAATAGCACTATCCCGTTTACATCATCGGAATTGGATGGCATTAGCACGTAAGAGTAGGTCGGCAGTACCAGCGAGAAAAAAACACTACTTTCTCGAGAAGCCAGTGGTACATCGATTGTAGTAAGAATTTATTTAGTAGCTAATTAAACAGCATGACAGCAACTTTAAGGCTCCGCGCAAACAGGACACCGAACACAGCCACCGGTGGCTGGAAACAGGCTGTTTACATGATTTTTAATACGTTTTGTATTATACACATGTAGCGAGTGGCGTCCACTCGCGACTCAGTGTCCGCGACATGTCACCGGTGACGGCCACCGACCAGCTTCGTTTGCGCGGTCCCAAAGGACGTGGCGCGCGACAGCCACCATTGGCACCCTCCATTGGCACCCTCCATTCCTTCCAATGCTCATGGTGTTGGGCCTCTTCATTCCAATTCGTAAGGAAGACATCCAGGTCGTCCCGCTATCTCCTTCGCGGCCTGCCGCGGCCTCGTCTAGTTGTTTC
Organism: Mamestra configurata; assembly: GCA_002192655.3. Taxonomy (NCBI): domain Eukaryota; kingdom Metazoa; phylum Arthropoda; class Insecta; order Lepidoptera; family Noctuidae; genus Mamestra; species Mamestra configurata. Next base: position 127,024 of record NDFZ01004706.1, on the reverse strand, counting down.
AGGGCTCCAATCCTGTATTTTACGGGCCCACAGCGGCAGACATGTCCTGCCCAGTTCCATTTAAGTTAGGCAGGCTCTTGAGCCACATCGACGATTTGCTTTTCAGAGCGCAGTGTAGTGTTTCGAACGTGGCCTGTTAATTCAACACCTAGTATACTGCACTCCATAGCACGTTGGCAAACCTTGAGTTTGAAATTTTGGGTTTGGTCAAAGACTGAGTATGGGTGTAGGTCAAGATGGGGAGAATACACATGTCCATCAGCTTGCGTTTCAGTGTCAAAGTGCCCTTAAATAGCTCCTTCATAAACCAGTAGCTCTTCCAAGCATTTTCCATTCGTCTTACAATTTTCTTATCTTATAGAGGTATGCGGTACAGAGCATAAAGTCCCGCATACCTCCACTGAAAATAAGCAGATTCTCCAACCAGACGGTTGTTGTGTCTGGTGGACAACTGCCCGATAGTTGATATTCGGACTGTTGTATATGTTCAAATCGCACAGAGAACTTTGCTTGCGCGATGCAGGATTTCGTTGTTAGTTCGTCGTAGATGGTGCTGTGATTCATTTTGTTGCCGTACAAATTTCGCTTCTTAGTTTTTCATGTAGCGGCATTGGTGCCGCTATAATCTTGCTTTACCTGGAAAGAGACTACTTGGCCCATGTAGATGTATTCTTGGACTATTGTATATTCTCCCCGTCTACGTGTATGTTCTTTTTGGAGCTGTTCATCATGATTTTGGTCTTCGACATGTTCATCTTAAGTCCAACCTCAAGGCTCGCATCGCTAATTCGTAGAATTAAGTAGTTACCTGCCTTATTTATGTTCATACACAAGGGGGGAACATCATTACGTCACTCGAACCAACGGTAGTTGCTGAAAATCAGCGCCGGCGATTTTTGGATTTGCCCATAATCACGGCAATTATGCTGAGCAAATGACCGATTCTTGCTCGGATGCGACGCACAACTTGAATTTATGTATATTTTCTACAATTACTTTCTGTCTAAAATGTTTATTGTTGTTTTGTTTTCTTGTTGTCGCTGTCAGTCAGTCGGGCGTCATGCAATGATAATACCCTTCTCTTCCCATTTGGCTGCCAGTGTCTAAATTCTTCCAAGGTACTGTGAACAGCTTCGGGGACAGCGAGTCGCCCTGTTTAGGCCAAAATTAAACCTAGGGCCCAAGCAATACGACCTTACTTTATGCATTCAAAATTAGATTAGGACTGGCCTCAAAACAAGACCCTTATGCAAAAGTTAAATAAAGGTTGGAAAGATCCTGAAACCTCGAAGTATCTTTATCAATTCTAAAAATGCGTTTGCAATAAATGGCAAGAAGTCAGTTCTAAACTCATTTTTCTAATAAATAGCACATCAGCATAGATTTAAATGGTAAAGTTAGGGCCATCCGAACGTTTGCTTATACGCGTTCACCATACAAAAATATGGCATTATTAATGCCTCGCATACACGACCGCTCCCGAAGATTGCCGACCGCGCGGCGAGTTTGCTTCGGCGAATTACGGGTCAATTTGTGGCGTCAAAAAAACATACGGTCGGCCCCGTCTTTACTACATAAATAATTGCATATCAGAATAAGAAATAAAACAAAAGAAAAATGTACTTAATCATACTTTATTATAAGTAAGTCTATACAATAATAAATACTACGTATTTTAACCTATTGTTTTATTTATAGTACAATATGGTTTATTTCAGATTAACTGCTGAAGAACTACTTATAACGTTAGATCGCACAAAAAATAGGAAGAACATTCACATCTCTACTGTCACGTATAATTTGCTGAACAAATTTTGATAAAATTTGGTACTTTGATAAATGGACGTTTTTTAAGCGAACGATTTTGAGTTGATTTCTAACCGATTTTTACCAAAATGAAATCTTTCTTAGAGTTCTTAGATCCAACGTTACGATCCAATACGCTACCCGATTATATATTTACGAAGAAATAAAATAATCATAATCCAGTACGCAGCTAATTTAAAATAAAATCCGAAGTTCTAAAAATATCTTATGGAGGTTCTATACTTTAATAAGCACCTTATTTCACTCAAATTCATTATCATAAAATTGTAAATATTAATACGTCCTTATTATTTATTAAAAACAAAACAATACTGAATTCACAGAATGCAGTTTAAAAATACATTTTAGGTATGATTAAGAGGCGAGCAATATTGTCAACTGATTGTCATAGATTTGATTTTATAAATATACCTTAATACAGAAACTTTAAAATGTTAACTTCATTAGAATCATTAATATTTGATAGTTTAAACTACACAGATGGTCGATCGTGGCAAGATGCAAAAATGGTAATGGTATAATCACCAATTTTACCGAAAGACCAATTCTCGATCTTAAGAAGCGTTCGAGTTCAAACTGTAGGGAAACTGGAGGCAATTTTGACAGTTGGCGTGTACGTTCTGAATGCAATTGCTCCACAAAAATGCCAGAATTGCCTTTCTATTCAATAGCCATTTTCAATCTAAAAAACTGCAAGTCCAAAAACTATAAAACATGAATGTTAAAATCAACGAACAAAAAAAATACTGTGCCACTTATCTTGCTCGCCACTACAGTCTCCCTTAAAACTCGTATTCAGAGACGTAAATGAAAAGTTTCGCGACGGCTGTCCCCCCGAATTGCTCGTGAGTGTACAGTTCCATAGACATCTCCAGCTCTATGCTCTGTGGTCCTTCAAGCGGTCGCACTAATGACGTCAGACCTTCGTTGTTGTTTTGTGTTAATCTGAAAAAGTAATTATGAAGCTTTATATTCATGCCGTATTTTCAGTGTAATTCTATTTTAGTGTCTCCTAGTATCTGTATTTGTTTGTAAAGATACAACCACTCAGATTTTTCTGGATATTGAAATACTCTGAAAATAAAGAACTTATTTGGAATTTCCATGCAAGCGCCTGGATACGATAGAAGGAGTCCAGGCCTGAAAAGGATAGGAAGGTAAAACCTGGAGGAGACCGGCACAGACCAGGGAAGCATGACACAAAAGGACCTATTCTCAATAATATGAGAAACAAAGCTGCTGTTAATGATGTGACGAATATTCATGACACGAGTAATGTATCTACGAGTAATAAATAGCCTTTCTTGTCCGTTCTCCATCGGTAGCTGACAGACTGACAATTCAAAAACTTGGTCACAATGATGGCGCGCGCATACGACTATAGAGGGTATGCGGTACAGAGAGTAAAGTTCCGCAAAAACCCATTGAAAAAGGAGGATCCTCCGACCAGCCGGTTGTTGTCTCTGGTGGGCAACTGCCCGATAGTTGATGTTCGGACTGTTGTATTTATTCAAATCGATGCAGTATTTCGTTATTAGTTCGCTGCTGGTGGGCTAGATAGCGTTGCGGGTCTTTTTTGTCGCCGGAAAAATTTCGCTTCTTAGTTTTTCTCTACGACCGAATGTGATCCTTGATTCTATTTTAGAATACTTACAAGAAGTCATTGATGTCAGCCTTTCTCTTGACGCTGGGTGGTGCGTTCACGTTCACCAGTTTGAGCTCGAACCTCATCTTGACGTACGGCCAGACAGGGCCTCGCATTGTGAACAGTTTTAACTGAAAATAAACACATAGTTTCAGTAATTATTCCGGTTTGAAATTAAAATGACATCCGCTTATGGAATGGCGCTATGATTAGAGCCTCTAGTGGTGGGCCGTTTATAGTCATCTACAGTATCTACCAAAAGCATCTCAGACTCATTACCATTCCAGAGACAAAACTGCCGGTCGATTCTGTAAACATGTAGAATTCACTTCTACATGTTTACATAATCGACCGGCTGAAATGTTTCGTGTGCCTATAAGAAAGAGTTGAATACGGATGGTGTTATTAACTCCCTAGACGAGTTCCTTCATAAAAGCTCTTTAAAAAATTCTAAATCGTTTTAAAAGTAAAAAATACTGACCTTAGTATCGGGGATGTAGAGGTTAGACACGAAGGTGATGAAGTTGTAAGAGATAGTGGTCGGCTGGTGCGCGCAGTTCCAGTCTCCCGCTTGGCAGACACGCTCCACTTTGTTGCAGCGGCTGGAAGAGAAGAGGATAATTATATAATATCTTGGGTTAGAAAATGCCGTGATATCCGAGAGGGTTGGGCAGTCAGGTCTCTAGCGAGTTGAAACCAAGTTACTAATGAACAGTTAAGAATTTCTATCTCTACTTCATATAATTCTGCATTACACAAAGAAAGACTACCGCATATTCCATAAACGATAAAACAACCATAAAGCCATAGCCCACCGGACACCAGCTCTCCCTAGTTGGAAAACTCTCTCCATTTCAATAGAGGTAATTAACTGTATCCTCTAGCGACAAACCTCTAAGAGGACATCCCACTGACACGCACAAAACGTTTTGGGAAAACTGTCATTGTGCTAAGGAGTGGAATTCCCTGCTGGAGTCTGTGTTTCCTGATAGCAACAACCTGGGCTCTTCAAATCAAGAGTGAATAAAAAGGTTACTTCTAGCAAGCGTACTCCAACATAGGTCATATCATCGCTTACCATAATGTGTGATTGTAGTCAAACGCGGAGAGAGAGAGTCGCTACATTGACGGAAAAGCGCCAGGATGTGGACGTAATGCTGGCTTGCAAACTATATTTCACATTCTTTTCTACCCTCTTAGTCCCAAAACATGAAAGCTAAAAATACCTCTGCACCAACAATGACGTGAATGTGGCCAACACTGCCTTGCCAGTGACACGAAGAAGAAGGAATGTAGCCACTTACTGTTTGTTCTCCAGCTGGTATCCAACAGGGCAGGAAATGCGCTGGCAGCGGTAGCTTCCTCGCGTGTTCACACACACGTCGCTAGTTGTTATAGAAGCTCCTGCGTTCTTGGAGCAAGGGGCTTCGCCTGTTTCACATTCGTCGATGTCTGGAAGAAAGATTCTGGTTAAAATGGGTAATCACAAAAAATCTTGTCTTCCTCACCAAGGAAACCTGTGTATACTGCATTTTTTTCCATAATATGAACAGGTTCATCTTCAGCTTTGCTTCGGCTTTTTGGCAGAATCGAGCTGACGTATGCCCATATCTAAAGACTGGTCTCTGCCTGTAGCTCCATTCTCCATATAGATCTTCCAATCTCCCTTCCTAATATGTCCGTTGGAGCCACAACACCCTGCTCGATGATTTAGCCTAGACCGTAACATGTAGTTAAACCTTTCACCAATACAGCTGCTCTTATCCTCGGAGAGCCTGTACCCAGAGGAACACCCTTGTAGCCTCCGGCTCGTTGAGACAGTGACCCACACACAAGATCCGATGGGGACCTACACTAATAATAGGTAAACATCCCACCAATACAGCTCCTTTTGTCCTCGGAGCGCCTGTACCCAGAGCTTGCTGAGACAGCGACCCATATACGGGACTATTTAGGGTCCTAGATCTAGAAGTTAAACCTCTCACCAATACAGCTCCTCTTATCCTCAGAGAGCCTGTACCCAGAGGGACAGGCACACCTGTAGCTGCCCGGCTCGTTGAGACAGCGGCCCACGCACGGGATCTTAGACCTGAACTCTGTGCACTCGTCAACGTCTGAGCATGTACTGTAAGAAGATTAAAGAGGCCTCAATTAGAAAAAACTGATTATAATTTTGTGTCAGTGTCGAATGAGTTGATGAAGTTCTAGATTGGCAACATGCAAAAAATAACGAATCTTTATAGGTAGCATAAAGCCGCGTATCCACTAGGCAACATTTGACGCGCAACACGTGACGCTCAACCTGTTCGGTAACGTTGCACAACAGCGCCAGCTGGCGCACAATATGAAAACGATACTACATCAAGGGTTGCTCGTTGCCGTTAAACATGATGAGCAACATGTTGTGCATCATGTCGCGCGTCAAATGTTGCCAAGTGGATACCCGGTATAAGATTTCTGCAACACCTAAACGGCAAGTATGGATGCCATTTGAATAGAGGTCGTAAGTTAGGAAAATGGAAAGTTAGGAACGGTAGTAGCAAATAGTTACTCTAAATATCAATAGTAAAAATAAAGTCGAGTTATGAAAGTTGGTTAATAAAGGATTACCAGAACCAGATAACTAGCTGGAGACATAAACAGAATAGCTGGAGGCAGAACGTAAGGCAAGCCAGAACAAATCAAGCTAACACTAGGAAATAAGCACAATTGAATATTACAACGCTCGCTCTGTTAAGACAGAAGTGAAGAAGAAGATAAAAATAAAGTTCGATAGTTATTTATAACTATTGCTCGTGGCTAAAGAAGAACAGTCAAACGGGTCGATCAAGGTTAAGCAACGCTTGCCAAGGTTGGTCTGTGGATGGATGACCATCTTAACATACCGAGTTTCCTCCGTACCTCGGAAAGCACGTTAAGCCGTTGGTCCCGGCTGTCATTTGTAGATCTTTGGCAGTTGTTACGGAATATCAGAAGCCAGTAAATCTGACTCGTCTTGCCAGGAACTACCGTGTTACCCAGTTAATGGGTTGTGGAGGTCCGGTAGGCCAGCTCCAGGTAAAATACTGGTATTCATTTGAATCCGGTTAGACTGGAAGCCGACCCCAATATAGTTGGGAAAAGGCTAAGCAGCAGATGATGATGCTTCTTATTATCACCTATTATCAGGATTGAGCCTGTATCCTCTGTGGCAGGCGCAGCGGTACGAGCCCCACACGTTGTTACATCTATGCTGGCAGAGCGAGCCGGGGCGAGACTGCATACACTCATCCACGTCGACACACACCTGGGAAAAGAAGGAACCCCAGTTAATGAGGAGCATATTCAAATCTCAAATAGTTTATTGATATCCATAATGTACACATAAACAGGTGGTAGAATTAATAAATAGAAACAATTATGGACCCTGTCGGACACAGCAAAACTTAAAATAATTAATTAGGAGAGAGGAAGAGCGTTTTGTTAACTTTTCTTGTAAATGTATGTTTAATTATTTCCTGTTCATCTTGTATCTATTATTAAATATTTTATACATATTATTAATTATTATCTGCATTGGTACTTATTAGCATTTTTTATCAGGTATTATTAGAAAAGTATATTATTTATTTATTATTATAAGAATTTAGTGTCATTTGTTTATTATTATAATTTATATAATATAATGTCATTTATTTATTATTATCACTAGAATAGAATGTCATTTATTTAAGAAAGTAATGTCATTAATTTATTATTATCAATAGTATTTATTAATAATATTATCATCATGTAGATCAAAAACCATTAAAAGCTTGAATGGCTAAGGTTAGATCTTGATAGCGATTAGGAATTGAATGACTTCTTTCAAATCATAACTCATCAAATCATAGAATCAGAACACACACAAACACACCCAAACACTCACTCTCTCACAACACTCATTACACTAACACTACACACTTACACTACATACTATACTTACTTAGTTTCTTGTCCGTTCTTCTCCATAAGAATCTACCTTTCCGAATGGACAGTAGAGTCACTTTATTAATGTAATATTATTATTTTACTGAACTGTAAATGCTGACGTTCAAAAGTGCCGTTTAATGGCCTAATTGAAATAAACGTTTTGACTTTGACTTTGACTTTGACTTTGACTTTGACTTACATAAACACCACTTCATTTTTTACAACATTAACACAACTATTTCCGCAAATAAAATTTTCCCTATTACCTATGTACTTATCTCTGTATCTTAAATTACAGCTAATATAAATCTTGTGATGAAAGAGACTGGACCTCACGACACAGTTCCCTGTGTCGTGAGGTCCAGTCTAGTCTAGTGTCTAGTAGTCTAGTATAGTGTGGGGTCCAGTGTAACTTGTAACCAAAATGTAAAGGTTTTCGAAATTAAATAAATGGGTTTTTTTTTACAGAGAGGGGGATTTTGGGAGCCGAATAGAGCTTGGTGTTTCGGCAAAAAAAGTTTTCTTTAACTTTGCGGTTTCTAGAAATTTTAGTGGAATGCAGTAGGATAATACAGGCTGAAAACGCTTTTGATTATTTTTTATATTTCAAGAAACAACTACAGCACATGCTGCAGGGTGTTGTAAACAAGACATATGTATAAGTTCGGTTACGTTGGATATTAAGTTAATAGAGTCTTTCTTACCTTATCATTAACAGGTGCAGACCTGAATCCAACGTGACATTGGCACTGGTAAGATCCGATAGTATTCACACAGTCAGCGTTTCGGGAACAGATGGGCTGAAATGAGATAAGAATAGATTTTATCACGGCAGATTCTTGAGATAGTGCACACAATAAAGAATAAGAATAATTTGTTTTGTAAGAAATTACATTCAAACAAATGTATAGATTCCTGAAACTCGCACTAGGATTCCCTGTGTCGTGAGTTCCAGGCTCCTTCGTTCCGTTGACATTTTTAATTGTTTTACATTTTGGAATAAATCCGCTATATTAAATTTCTAAATCTAATCAAATGTACCTACTCGTAATCTAAAAAAAGGAAAACACGAAGAAAAACAGAAGGTTACTTAGAAATGTATGAATTTTATGAGTGTGTGTGTGGGAGGGGGGTGAATTAAGACAAATAAAAACTCACTTTCTATGTTATCTTCTGATATCAGAGAAACCACTAACCAGATGGGATGCTTACTTGATTGCTATCCAAGAGCATACTAAGGCTGTCTCCAAAATATCACTTTTAGCGATAAGACCTTCTATTGTTATACCCTACTATTTTTAGGGTTTCGTAGTCAACAAGGAACCGTTATAGTTACGCCATGTCCGTCCGTCTGTCTGTCCGCGGTTTAGCTCAGAGACGCTAAGCACTAGAAAGTTAGAATTTGGAATGGGTAAACGTACATATAAAACACGCCGACGAAGTGGTAAAATTAAATCTTGAAAGATATTTTTTTTGGGCCCCCTACACATAGTGGCGATGATTTTTTTTATCGTCTATCCCATAGTGTGTCTTTTGATAGGTCGTTTGAAAATATTGAGGGTGTGCGAAAACCATTTTTTCAAGGTTTCGTTTGCGAAATATTAAGCTTTAAAGTGCTAATTTTTGTTAGAGTCACCTGTCCCTCTAGTTAAACGGTTGTTTTTGGAGACGTAAAAATATTCATAGTAGAAGCATATACAACGAATTTAAAAGGAAAACTATCACAGCTAACGAGGCTCAAAAAGTTAATGATTTGACCAAATTATAAAATGACACTGGATAAGTTAAAACTTCGTAATAATTCCATAGAAACAGACCTCAACTACATACACATGTAACTTTGTATTCTTACAGTGAAATTGGTACAGATTATTTGGCTATGGTTTATGGGACGAGCAAGTATGGAACCCTTGGACTTGGATATGCGCTATAAGCTAAGCTCCTATTTGCCATGTTGTACATTAAAGAGTATTTTTATTCTTCTTCTAACCATGTCGACGGCAATCTAGATTACATCAGGCTAGAACTGAGATCCTAGTTTTTTTTTAAACATTGCCCCACACTAGGAATTTCTCCTGTATCGTGTATACAAACTCACATACACAAACAGCCAGACTTGGAACGCGCTCTCTAGGCCATACAGATATTTATTTGTTCCGTGCGGGAATCGAACCCACGACACGCAGCGCAGCAGCAGTCCATCGCTCAACCACTGCGCCAACCGTGTCGTCAAAAGTTATAATACTACTATGCTACTCACCATACTGCCACCGAGCGCACACTCATCCACATCCTCACACTCATGGTCCGTGACCAGGCGGTGTCCGCTGGGACAGTTGCAGGAGTAGCCTCCGGGCAAGTTCGTGCAGATCTGCTGGGGGCCACACTTCGCTTCTCCGGTCAGGCATTCGTTTACGTCTGGAAGTGGAACATATATTTGACTATGGAAGACTTATGGCTGATGATCCTTCTTGTGAGGCAATTAACAAATATATAAATATATATAGTGACCGATTTCGGGCATGGCGGCGAATCTCAACCAAGACTATCGGCGAGGAACATACAATAGTGTACAAGTGCCTGCGCTAACTGTGCACTCCTGGCACGGGGCACGCGGGTGTCACACCACCAACTTCCAAACTCCGGGCTGTCACTGAGAAATTCCTATGGGAAAATCCCAATTACAGTTTTTGCCCGACCTGGCAATTAACAGGACCCCTTGCTCGGCAGTCCGCGAGACCAATGGAGCATTTAAAAACGGGTACTTACCATACTCAAGTATCTCCAAGGTGGCTTAGTAGATAGGAAGAAAAAAACCACTCACTTTTTGCCAGCAATGTTTAATTTCCATGTTTTAGGAGCAGGCCTATTGCAGTTAACTAATAAACTTCTATAGAATTTTGTCTGTGCAACAAAGAAATGCAGACAAATATCGGTGTGGTAGATTTATTTATTCAGAGTTTAAAGTCTTTATCGTGTGGACCCATTATTAAGAACAATAGGGTATTTTAGTTTTCTTAATAATTTTAAATTACATTTCTCAAAACCTAGAGACCATAAACTATAAGAATTTCAAAAAAATATGGAATTGTAAGTTTTTTTAAAATCAATGACGAACAGAGTCAGCACTAACTACGACCTGAATACAGAACCCAACCATCCAGAATATTGATCACGCAGATTCTCTACCAATCAAGAATCTGCGTGATCTCAGGATGCACGTACGTTGATGATTCCTTGTCACTTACCAACACAGGTGTTGTCGTCTCCAAGCCTGTAGCCTGCGAGACACCTGAACACAGAGCTTCAGTCGAGGATCTGCGTGATCTCAGGGTCCACGTACTAAGAGCATCACTGTTAAGGTTCCATATCACTTACCAATACAGGTGTTGTCGTCTCCAAGCCTGTAGCCTGCAGGACACCTGAACACAGAGCCTCGGTCGAGGACCTGCGTGATCTCAGGGTGCACGTACTTGGTGCCAGTCGTGTGGGGCACGTTATTTGGAGGCAGATGTGGGTAGACTGAAACGAAAAGAGTTAAAATATGCAATTTTTTTTAAAGCATAATAATTTATTTACAGTAAAAACCACTGTACAGAGGCGGACTTAAAGCCTTAGGCATTTTCTACCAGTCGACCTTAGGCTGCCTAATCATAAATCTATCCATTAAAATAGTTTAGTCTCAGTTGTTCCCACCACGTAGAACACAGACCTCTTTGCTTTGAGATAGAAGGGGTACCTGGACACTGAACATGAATGCACCACAAGAGTCCAGTACATTTGAGTCTCTACACTCTATTTTTATTTGTAAACCCATAGGGGTATGCGGAATAGAGTGTAACGTTCCGCAACCTGCATTTAAAAGGGAAGATCCTCAAACCAGACGGTTTATTGTGCCTGGTGCACAACTGCCCGATGGTTGTCGTCGGGCCACCGTATGAATACAAATCGCGCGGAAAACTTTGAAATCGCGTTGTAGATTTTTTTTCTCAAATTTCACCTGATGGAAAGCAATGTAATGATCGACGATTGAAGAGCCTAGAAGTAACTCATTTACTTATGCCTAAGAGACCATTTTTTTTTAAGGATAGGATATCTTCAAATGACTTCTTCCGCTTTGGGTGGAGCGGAAGAGCGTCTCAGGCTCTTACTGACTAAAACCCATCCATGTTCCTTCTTCGTGTTCCAGGGCCGCGGTGACACTTTCGAACAAATTCCGCAACCCTGGCAGACGATTGAAGAGCCTAGAAGTAACTCATTTACTTTTGCCTAAGAGACCCCTGGAACTGCTATCTCAACATAAATCCAGCTATACTCACTGGGTTCATTCCCGTATCCCGTGGGGAACTGGCCGTTGTTCTTGAGGGCCACACAGCGATGCCGGACCTCGTCCAGCCGCCAGTTGGGAGGACACTCGCAGCGGTACCCTCCGGGCGTGTTGATGCAGATCTCTACGGCTGCGCAGTTTGCTTGTCCGTTTTTGCACTCATCTATGTCTGGAAATCAAGGATTAAGTTGATTGATTGTATGATTTAGAAGGATAACTTGCAGACTATAAATATTCCTTAAAGGAGTAGTTAAGAGTGTAAAGTATGCTATATTATAAATAGTAGTAATCTAAAGGTGCTCCTTGGAGCATTCACCTCTATAATACAGAGTCGAGAATTACATCAGTGAGGAAGAAGAACCGATCATTATATAGTATAAAATCGAATCTGATTTAAAGTAAAATCGAATTGATTGATTGAAATGCTACATTATAGGCGAATGCTCGTCAAGTCAGGGAGGCAGTCATGTATTGTAATGCTCAAAATCGAATCTGAAATGTAACATTATAAGTAAAGGCTCTAGGTAAGGGAGCACCTTAAGAATCAAACTCCTATCAAGTCATCAATAACAATCAAATGAGGTACTTATTAACTGTGTCCAAAAGTACAAAATCTATTCTATGATGTGTGATGATTTTCACTAAAGTAGTTCTTCAAGATGAAGGGCACTGATTAGTTCATTCTTCAAGATTGTTTCAACACCAGCAATGAACGGTAATTTAAATGCTCGCATTCGAAAAAAAGGTGACCTCCGGGATAATTATCACTAAATTGACAAAAGAACCAGGAAACTGGAAACCAACTTAGAATGTCACTGAATCATAGACTGAGATCCCAGAGCTGCCTGACCTCCCTTATTTTCTCACTAACAAAACATATATATAGATTAGTGTTAATTTATACATTTAACATTAACTTGCTAGCTTGGACCGACGGTCTATTGTTTTTTTTTTAGATGTATCAAAGGTATTTCAGTAGTCAAGGAGGTAGCTTCGCACCCTCTCAAATCCAGGCAGATTTTCGCTTTCATTATTTGCACTTACTGAATAAACTATGCCCAAATTTCAGCCTTGTGAATAGGATCACACTCGAGGTGGCGACCAGCTCTTAGACTATTACAATGACTAATCAGTCGTGAAATATTATTTAATTACTAATTATTTAACAATAATTTACAACATACAACAAAATCAGCACCCAGACTTTAAAAAAAAAAGTGATTTAAGGGCTTTAGCACCTGATAACTGGAAATCGGCCGTCGTTCAGCTTTGGGATCTCTAGAATGTGACAACGTAGTAGTGCATCAACGTCCGTCAAACATTTTTTTTAAATATTTATTTATTTATTATTTACTGTCGAATTTTACGAACCTTCACACATTCCAGTCTTAACATTGTGATGGAACCCAGCGTCGCAGAGGTTCCGTGCCCGGAAGGGTCGCACCGTCGCTCCAGTATACTCCGGATAGCCCCAAAAGAAAGCCTTTTCTGAAAAGGAAACACGATTTTATGGTTCACATTCGAGACAATACTTTGAATGAAGTCTTTCCTGAACTTTACAACTGAGGATGTGGTTCTTCCATGGAACAAATCTCTGTTTTTAACTATTTTTCCGTATACGCACGGTTTCACATGAACACTACGATGTGTTTTAGTTAGGACACGGCGTACTTAATAGTTTAAGGTTTTTCTTTACTGCCTTGAAGAAGTATCTAAACATTATTCAATGAAAGTATCATGGTGGAGATTATTGAATTTGGATGGGATTTATTGTATTCAAAATAAATAGAGAAATTACAATCTAATAAAGATTAAATACAATCTTACGGAGTCTGCAATTTTCCAGTGACAGTTACAGCGGGCTCTCTGACACATTAAAATCGAAATAGTTTTTTTTTCTGATTCCTGTATTACGATATTGGATCACTCAGGGTTTACAATCTCTCAAGTTATTTTATAATCTTACGGAGTTTGCCATTTTCCGGTGACAAATATATAGTATGGATTTGTGTATTTATAAAATAACATAGCTATAAAGTTCTAGATAACAACTTACTGGTAGAAGTAGGCGGCGGTGGCATTTCTGTAGTGGTCGAAGTGGTGGAGGATGAAGTCGTGATGAGTACGCAAGTCTTGGTGACCAGGTCCCTGCGGAAGCCGGGTGCGCAATTACAGGTGTAGCCGCCGATCGTGTTCCGGCAGACCTCGGTGAGCCCGGAGCAGCTGTGGCGGTTGGTGGCGCACTCGTCTATGTCTGGGGTACGAGAATACAGAATTACAAGAAAGAAGATGAAAAATGGTCTTTAACAATAGACATCATTATCTTTTCAAAGTTAGGTAATGAATCAGCCCTAAAATACAAAAATAGCACGAATCTTAAACTATAGAAAATCAAATGAAATTTTACCAAAGCAATCTCCATACTCTTCAGGCTCGAATCCAAACGGACATTCCTTCGGCTTCACAGGCTTCGTCCACTGGTTCTTCGGAAGCAGCTGGGTATCGACCACCGACCCACCCTCTTTCTTCTCCCCTGCAAACGTTGCTGGCTTTCCTTCATTCCCGACATTCACATTAACTTGGTGCGTAGGAACAGGTCTTGGTTGCTCTGTAGGCCTGTATGTAGTTTCTTGTGTTTCATCTTCAGGAGGTATCGATTCGTTCGTTTGTTCTTCTTGCTTTGGAGTATTGGGTTGTGGTTGTTCTTCTGGTTGCTTAGGCAACTCTCTCTCAGGAATGTAAGTCGGTGGTGTAGGTTGATTGAAAGTTACTTCTGGTTGCTTCGGCGTATAAACAGGCTCGGTTACTGTTATGTATTCTTGGTTTTCGGTCGGTATGAGATGCGTTTGTTCCTCAGTTTCTGTAGTAGTTGGTGGTTCGTATTTTGGTTTGTTGTATAGATCGTTCCCTTCGTTTTTGTATACATTTGGTATGTTGTTGTATGAAGGAGGTGGTTCTACGTTGTTGTCTTCTATTCTTGGTTCGGGTTCTTTTGGTTTTTCGGTTGTTGTGCGAGCCGTGGTTGGTTGTGGTGTTGGTTTTGGTGTTGAAGTTGTGGTGGTCGACGGTTCCTTTGGATGGGTTTCTGCGGGCGCTGTGCGGTTGGGTTCGATTTCTTCACTGAAAGAAGGATTTTTTTGTTATTGTTCTGGCGTTTAGTTAAAATTTTCACCATCAGGGAAAATGCAATATTTTTATCTTGCTTTAATTAAAAAAAAAAACATGTAAAATAGACTATAAGTACATATCTTAAAAAGTTAAAACACTTACGATATTGAACCAAGTCTATAGCCTAGCTGTTCAATTCAATACCGGGATGTCACTCAGGCCGCTGATTTAATGGCACCGTTCAATGAAAAGGCTAGGCAGTCAATTACACGGCTGATAAAGCCAGTTGACTGTGACATGTATATCCCTGTATTTCTCTTAGTCTAAAAGGCTGGACCCATTTAAATGTGTATTTGATCTATTAAACAGATACAAAAATTTCATTAAAATCGATCAAACCGTCCCGGATGGTTTAGATTGTAGGTACACAATTGCATCCGGGAGGTAGCACTGCAAGTGAGTTTTTTTTAAATCGTTTGGCGTGTGAAATTTCTATCAAGTCTACCGCTATATCATAATAAATGCTATTTACATATTTACGCAGGTTACGCGCGCCCAATTATTTTATTTTTTTGTCTGATCTATACCCTAGATTGATGGGGAGAGTGGTGTAATGACTGGTACCTAGGACCTGCCGAATTGTTTTTTTAGAAAGCTTTTAGAACATTTTCTACATAATTTTTATTTCATATTGCAGCTCCAACCGCGTGATTGTCGAATATTATCCCAAGGGAATATATTACCGGGATGAAAACTAAAAAAAACCTATGTCCTTTCCCGGGACTCAAACAATCTCTATACCAAATTTCATCTAAATCGGTCCAGCCGTTAGCGCGTGAAGAAGTAACAAACATACGTACACACTCACAAACTTTTGCTTTTATAATATTACAAACTTTCGCCTTTATAATATCATAGTGTGATAAAACCGTGTTACTAAAATTGTTTTTTTCATTTTTTTTATCTTACAATTACATCTGTTGGGTCCACTAGTGTATACCTATTTATATAAACAAAAATTAATCGCCGAAATGTATTTACGCGCATAACTTAAGAACGACTTGATTGTCAGGGCGAGGCGAAAGAAAATTTAAACAAAAAACCAGGCGAAGCCGGGGCGGGTCACTAGTAGCATATAAAATACTCACTCAGAATCATAGTACTCGTACTCATACTCGGGTAGCGGCGTGGTGGAGGTGGTAGTGATGCGCTTGCGCACACAACGGAACGAGCCGCGAATGTTGAAGCAGTTGTATTCCGGGCTGCAGTTGTCGACGCCTAGCCCACACTCGTCGATGTCTGAGGGAAAATAATTCTTTAAAAATATTTTAGTCTTAAGTTTATACATGACTATGGATCTATTGTTAAAAACAGCTGTTCAGTAAGTATATTCTGTCGAGTTTATCATCTTCCTGCCCTTATCCCATGTTACTTGGGGTCGGCGCAACACGTTTTTTTCTTCCATTCTGTCCTGTCAGCCGTCACGCTATCACTAACTCCCTTTTCTTCCATATCACTCAGCGGTTAATAAGCGGTTAATAAATGTATGGGGCAGTTGATTTTATTGATCAGAGTTTTTTTGAGTTTCACCTGCAGGCTGTCCGAGGACCGAGCCGACCGAGGAGCTCGTGGCTAAATAATAACAGCCGCACGGGTTGATCTTCAAGGTTAAGCAACGCTTGCCGAGGTTGGTCTGTGGATGGGTGACCATCTTAACATAAGGGGACTCCTCCGTGCCTCGGAAAACACGCAAGTTGTTCATAACATACAGTGACCCCTTAAGAGGTATTGCGTTTATTCTGTTACACGTTGTATTCATCCTGGTTATATTTCTGGCCTGTTGGTCGAGTGGTTAGTGACACTGACTGCTTAACTGGAGGTCGTGGGTTCGATTCCCACCCAGGACAAATCTTTGTGTGATGAGCATGATCATTTGTTCTGTGTCTGAGTGCAATTTGTGTATAATATGTATGTATATAGAAATATATAAGTATGTTTATCAGTTGTCTGGTTGCCATAGTACAGGCTCTGCCTAGTTTGGGATCGGATGACCGTGTGTGAGTTGTCCCAGGATATATTATTATATTATATTATTATTATTTCGTGCAGTGGAAATCTTTCGGGTAGCAGTGTTAAGAAGATAAACTCCTGTTCCTTACCCTCGCACTTCCCAGTGGAGTGGTGCAGCACATAGCCGGTGCCGCACGAAGTGATCCGAATGCAGAGGTAGGAGCCGACCGTGTTGTCGCAGCGCTGGGCTTCCGGGATGCATTCGTGTTGGCGAGTCGCGCACTCGTTTATATCTGAAAGGTAAGAGAATTAGTGCTAGAGCCTAGTTTGTGTTTTTCTAAGGAGCCGTTTTGATTCCCAATGGTTACTGCGGTAACAACAAATCATAAATGTATGTCACCGGAAAATGGCAAACGCCGTAAGATTGTAAAACATCGCGTGAAATTGTAAACTATTTTTCTAAATAAGACACGTATGCATTGGAAACTATTGAATTTGGATGGGATTTATTGTATACAAAACACTTTTTTCATATATAGAGAAATTATAATCTAATCAAGATTTATTACAATCATACGTAGTCTGTAATTTTTCGGTGACATGTATACCGGTTCAAACTGAGGATCTAGACAAATGTCGTTCTAAAGTAAAATATGTATGGGATTGACAAGCGGTATCGAAAAATCATGTGATCAATGATGTTAGGGACATTTTTTTATCTGGACAATGACATCCCTGAAAGAATAACACATTGTCTAGATCCCTAGGTCTTTTAATGATCTCCAGGTCTGGACAGACAACAGCAACTTGGTAAAACAAAATAATGAACTCAACAAAGCGGTATTTCCTTAGGAAATTTCCCAGTGGCAACCCCGGTTATTGGCAATAAAATTGTCCCTTTTTACACGGAAACATTTATGCAACAAATGGGTACCTCTCCCTACCCCAAAATGGGAGTCAAGGTGTGATGGTTTCAATGTAGGACCTTACCAACGCAAGCTCCAGTGATGATGTCCAGTTCGTACCCCAACTTGCAATGACACTCGTAGGTACCGTTTGTGTTCAGGCAGTTCTGGTACTGATCGCAGAGGTGAGTGCCTTCCACGCATTCGTCGATATCTGGCAACGGAAAATAAAAATACCTTTGTAATTGGTAAATAAGAATTAATTAAAAACAAGAACGACTATGGGGAACAGAGAGTAAAGTCCCGCACACCTCCTTGAAAAGGGAGGATCCTCCAACCAGACGGTTGTTGTGCCTGGTGGGCAACTGCCCGATAGTTTTATTCGGGCTGTTGTATATGTTTAAATCACAGAGAACTTTGCTTGCGCGATTCAGGATTTCGTTGGTAGTTCGTCGCTGACAGGATAGATGGCGTTGCGGTTCTTTCTGTTGCCGTACAAATTTCGCTTCTTAGTTTTTCATGTGGTGGCATTGATGCCCCTACAGGACTACCGGCCAAGTATGTATAAAGCCACGCACGATCGATATAAATGATGAACAAAAACCCTTGTCAATAAATGGGCATCAACATGGAATTTTATTTCGAGCCCATTTAAATTTGACTGGCCTGTTGGTCGAGTGGTTAGTGACCCTGACTGCTAGACCGGAGGTTGTGGGTTCGATTCCCACCCAGGACAAATGTTTGTGTGATGAGCATGATCATTTGTTCTGTGTCAGGGTGTAATTTATCTAGAATATGTATGTATTTAGAAATATATAAGTATATTTATCAGTCGTCTGGTTGCCATAGCACAGGCTCTGCCTAGTTTGGGATCGGATGACCTTGTGTAAGTTGTCCCAAGATATTATATATTATATTATATATATTAATTATTGCGACCTCGAGAACCATGAAAATGACACTCACCAAAAAATTGCAAAATTTTCTTTAGAGACATCTGGGATTAAATTTTATGAGTGATTTATATTTATAACCAAGCCCCACTTGAGTATTGATTTTTATACCCAAATATTTACAAACCGGAGATCTGTTTTTGGTAGCAAATTGGGTAGCCGGTTTTGGTATAAATTTAGTTAATGTTTTTTTTTCCTCTAACCCATAATCTCATCATCGTTCCAGCGTAAGACAGAGACGGAGCTATATAAAACGTATAGCGCTATCCCTTTTCCGCACTGGGTCAAAAACGACACATCATAAAATTTATTCTTACCTTCACAGAAGAGACTTCCTTCCCTCTTCCGCATACCATCGGGGCAATGATCTTTACTGCAATGCAAAAATATTTAGTTTTAAGTTAATTCTGGTTTTAATAATTATATTCCTCCTGACCGATTTCGGGCATGGCGGGCAATCTCAACAGAGACTGGCCATCGGCGCGGGACATGTTATAGTGCAGGCGTGTGTGCACTAACACAGGTCCACTCCCTCTTCCGTCACTCTCATATTCTTCAGGGGCGACAAACCGAAACTGGCGGAGAGAGATCTGGCGCAGTACCTACGGTGACACGTGCGCACCGAGGAGAGAAAATCTCCGGGCTGTCACAGAGAAATCTAGCGAGTCAGCGACGGGCTTTCCGACCTAGTAGCTGAAGGAATGTTTGTACCTGTGATCAACCTTGGCTACGCAGTCGTACTGTCCTAACTGGTTCACGCAATCTTGATCCGGTCGACAGATACCCTCTTCGCATTCGTTTATATCTGCAATCAAATTAAAAATAATTAATTTAAATTCTGGTCCAGAAAAAGTTCAGTTGCGACTGCGAACATTGTTTTTTGAAGTGCAAACTTCTTTAGACGCGTTTAGTACTTTTTGGGTGAACAAAAATCATTGAACTCGCGTCATCGTCTCCGAAAGATTTAGCTTTCGCTTAGTTTTCACTTTTATCGGCAGTCCCCAAAGACTGCCCCGCATGTTTTTTTGTCGTCTTATAATGAATCCTTCCTATCTCATCAGAGTGTAGCCAAGTACGCAGTAGATATTGTAGTGCACAAGTGTGTGCGCAAGCTTAGGTGCACTCTATGTTCCTTCATCATCACTTATCATCTAATCTCATAATCTGATGGAATTGCAATCCGACACGACCAGATAGAGACTTCATCAGAATCTGTGTATTTGCTGACAAAATGTTTTGCACCAGGTACTTTATTTTACATACGTCAACGAGTACTCTGGCCACATTGCCAGAAAGAGAGCCTTTAATCTTGAGTAGATATTACTAACGGGAGAGCTAGATGGAAAAAGACACAAAACTCACAACGTTGATCAGATCAAGACGTTCCATGCTAGAAACAGTGTGCGATGCAATTGACATCGCCAAAAATTATGGTGCAATATAGTCCAAGAGAAAATTATTACTGGATGTCACGGCCCTCAGTATCACACTAATATTAAAAAGGCGAAAGTTTGTGAGTGTGTGTATATATGTTACTTCTTCACGCGCAAACGGCTGGACCGATTTAGATGAAATTTGGTAAAGAGACTGTTTGAGTCCCGGGAAAGACATAGGATAGTTTTTATCCCGGGATTATGTTCCCTTGGGATAATTTTCGACATTCACGCGGGCGGACCCGCGCGCGGTAGCTAGTTGAAGATAAACGACGCAAAGAAGAGGAGAGGACTAGTTTTACCTTCGCACTTCCCAGTGTTGGAGTCTATCTTGAACCCTGGCGGACAGTACTTGGACTTCTTGTCTTGGCAGTAGAACGAGCTGTGCGTGTTGATGCAGAACTGCGACTGAAGGTTGCAGTCGTGCTTGTGGATCGCGCATTCGTCTACGTCTGGAAGAAAAATGGTCATCATCATCATCATCATTTCGGCCGAAAGACGTCCTCTGGCTGGACATGGGCCACCCCAAAGTGTCGCCACATCTCGCGGTCTCTCTTCACTCGGCAGGTCTACCGTGTGAGAGGCCATCGCTCCTTAAGTTGGCGATTCCTCGGGCTATATCGCTAACTTTAATCTTCATTTCTGATTTGATTGAATTTTAAGAAAATTGTTCGAAGGAGTCACCGCGGCCCTGGAAAACAAAGGGCATTTGAGGGAACACGGATGGGTTTCAGTCAGTAAGAGTCTGATACTCCCTTCCGCTCCGCCCAGAGCAGGAGAGGTTTTTTGATAATTTCCCATCCAAAAAAAGGGGTCTAAACCATGGCCATCAAACTGCAACCTGATGAAAGAAAATTGACGAAATAATCGACGTAAAGCAATAGGTTCATCCCCTCTTTATTTCATAAGACATTAAAATAAGTAGCGGAAACTGGTTGGCCATTTAATTCTGTATATAATATTAATTCTGTACATAATATTAATTCTTCAGGGTTCTTGCGTAGTGTAATTCAAAAACATCAGCGACAAACCTTCACACTCCTCATGCAATCCGATCTTGAATCCTGGGGGACATCTGTCCTCCACATGCGTCCGAGGAGACGTGCTCAGATTGATTGGATTCCCAGTGACCCCACCGCAACTGTAACCCCCTATCGTGTTCTCGCAAACGAAGGAGGGACACGGAGGGTTTGGTAAGAGGCACTCGTTTATATCTGGAAAGATAACAAAATAAATTAAAAAATGAAGGTCACGGTAGATTAGTTTATCTTTTAGAATCAAGAATTTTGATTGTTAAGAGGACTTGTTGTTTAGATATAGCAGTTTCAAGAAATAGCTGGAAAAAAAGCAATTGAGCAATATTTTTAAAGATAACTTTGAGAAGGTATTCTACAAGAACCCCTTAGCACTCGAGGAGCCTGTCATAGTTTCATAGCAGATCGAATGTACGAATATCTCTCGGGTCGCAGATCCATTGTGCCGTAGGAGTCTGATCTCTCTGATCTGAACCCTTCATTCTCCCCAGACGGAGAGTATCAAGGATAGTTTCCTCGCAACAAAAAAGGGCAGAATGAATAAAGACAACCTTGAGTATATAGTATATCATATCATGCAATTTGCGTGCCTGCTGGCATGAAATATTTCGGTGGTATATTATAAGATACATGAAAAAAAACTAGGTTTTCAATTTTGTAGGAATAGAATGTTCTGGGCGGGTCACACAAGTTTCCACGTAATGGGTGACAGAAGATGGACGGCGTCGCTGAGGCCGGCCTAGAAAGCGGTGGCGCAAGAAAAGAGTGTTTGGAAGGATATGAGGGAGGGTTTCGCCCAACAGTGGGACAAAATGATAATAAAAAAAAAAAATTGTTTGAAGCCGTCAGACTTGTAAAGCTCACATGTATACTTGAATAGCTTACATTGATGTTGGACCAAAATACGTATTTCAAGTATTAATTTACTATGAAGTCTTAAAACGATCATGATTCCGCTCTAAGAGGGAGACGGAGCTATACATAGCGAATAGCACTATCCCGTTTATATCATCGGAATTGGAAGGGAACACGTCATAGTAGGGCAGCTGTTCTGTGAGTTTTATCGTAAAAACAAGAACAAGTCACTACTATCAGGATATGAACTACATAATTTTAACACGTACCATCACAAACATGATTGTTAAGGTTCCTGGCGAACCCTGGCGGGCACTGCCCCTTCTCCACGTTGTTCTTCTTCACGGAGATGCAGCGGTACGAGCCCTGCAGGTTGTAGCACTGGGTGCCGGCCAGGCACACTGGCAAGTCTAGCTGGCACTCGTCTATGTCTGGAAAATTAAGATTTTTTTGGTACATGAATGAAGGGGGAAAAAAACTGGCAACTGTGAGTCGGTCTCGCGCGTAAAAGGCTCTGAACGAAACATCATATCAACCAATTGCCGTCCACTGCTGAACGTAAGCCTCCCCCAAAGATCGCCAACCATCCCGGTCTTGAGCGGTCCGCATCCATCCGCTGCCAGCCACCTTCTTCAAATCATCGATCCATCGTGCCGCAGGGCGTCCCAAACTACGTTTGCCAATACGCAGTCTCCACTCTAACACCTGTATGCTCCATTGACCGTCTGTCCGTCTACAGACATGGCCGGCCCACTTCCACTTCAGCATGCACATTCTACGCGCAATGTCGGTAACTGAACGAAATATATAAGGCCCCATTTAAATAGGTGATCAAATTGTAACACAGCGTTCAGTACGTCTAACCAAAGATATACAAGCAAAACAAAGATGAGACCGATTGATCAAGAAGGCGGAGTCAAAATTTTCCTTTAAGCGTAAAATCCGAAAATACTACTTAAAAGCTTGTCATTCTTAGTTGTTCTTCGTCATGATTACTATGAATTCTCTTAATCGGTATGATTATTATATAATTATCATATTTATTAGTTTATTTTTTTAGCGTATATATGTACATATATACGCTATTATTATACATATTATCTGTATATTCTTTCCGAAATGTTAAAATTTAATTTTGAATCTTATTTTTATTTATTGTACACCTACCACAGTATAGTCTTTATAACCCAAAGGTTGACTGGTAGAGAATGCCTTGATGCATTAAGTCCGCCCATGTACCACTATTGTACATAAAGTTTAAATAAATAAATTAAAGTGATTTTATTTTGACCTAAACAAACACATCCATTATGAACGTGGTGACGTGCGCGTGCACATTTGTCACATGTATCAAAAAAAAAAAAAAAAAAATTATGAGAAAACAAAGACATGGATGTGTTTATGCATTGGGTGCACAAGAAAAACAACATTTAATGCGTTTTTCTTATTATTTTTTATCATTTTCCTTATTTTGTTGGTCTGAATGATTTTTAAAAGTTTATTCGTCTATATTAATGGGACCTCATATATTTTTACATGGTTCTTTTTTAACTCATTAACTTCATATAGGTTTTTTGTAATCTTGACGCAAAAAACTAGTTTATATTATTATTTATTTATTTAAATGTACAATAGTGGTACATGGGCGGACTTAAGGCATCAAGACAATCTCTGACAGTCAACCTTTGGGTTAAAAAGACTACACTGTGGTAGGTTATAACAAATAAAAATAAAATTTAAAATAGAATTTGGTTTATAAATAAAATACATATATATATATGCTAAAATAATAAACTTATAAATATGACATATAATAATCTTACTGATTAAGAGAATTCATAAAAAATCATGACAAAGAACAACTAAGAATGACAAAAAACGTTATTTTAAATTTTCTTATATTTTCTTAATAACTTCAAAATTTAAGTATGAAAACGATCTTTAAGACCCACACAAAAAGCTCTTTAATATGTCGCACAGCAGTTTCAAAAACATATTTTTAGTTTTCTAATTTTCCGCCAAAAGTTACGCCATATTGAAAATTTATCCAATAACGTTACGCACCCATGTTTGAGTCGCGAAAGTTCATATGTGTATCAAATTCCAACAACTTCATCAGAATCACTAAAGTAATTTCGGAGTAAATTGACTATGACAGACGAATAGACAGACACGAGTGATCCTAGAAGCGATCCGGATTTTTTTTTGTGTATCTGTACTGTCGTCAAATATATAATGATAATATAATAAAATAATATCTTGGGACAACTCAAACACGGCCATCCGATCCCAAGCTAGGCAGAGCCTGTGCTATGGCAACCAGACAACTGATAAACATACCTATATATTTCTAAAGACATACATATTATAGACAAATTACACCCAGACACAGAACAAATGATCATGCTTATCACACAAAGATTTGTCCTGGGTGGGAAGCGAACCCACGACCTCCGGTTTAGCAGTCAGGGTCACTAACCACTCGACCGACAGGCCAGTCAAATAAATGTCTACTTTTATTCTTATGTACGAAACCCTAAGAAGGATGCTTAGAAATCCTCAACGAAAACTAAAAAACATTGAACAACCTACCCTGGCAGGAGGTTCCATCAAGCATCAGCTCGTACCCTCGCCTGCAGGTACACTTGACTTCCACGCCATTGTCGTTGCACTTGTGCTGGCAGGGGTTGTGGGGCTTACACCTGTTCTTACTCACCTGGAAATGAGAATAAGATGTAGATACATAGTTGTTTCGTAGGTCACCGTATTATTGCAAACACCCGTAAGTTTATAACACATCGCGTAAGATTGCAAACTCTTAAATGGATGGGATTTATTGTATTCAAATTTAACTGTTCACAATAAATCGAGAGTTTATAATCTAATTAAGATTGATTACAATGCGCTGAGATAACTGCTAATAGATGGAGTATGGGTGAAGCGATGACATAGAGAAGAAGGTACACTGCTACAAGTGAAGGACATTTAAACAATCACTACGCTGGTTTTAGACAGCACAATCCAAAATATTGATTTAAAAAAATTGGTTGTCTGTAAAGTCGGTTTACGGACGATAGTTTAACGTGGCAAAGTCATAACAAAACATAAATACTTAACTAACTATATACACTAGAAATAAAAATAAAATCTCCTAACTAAATAAACCCTAAAATATGGCGTCAAAAAATTCATCCGCATCGCTGTCGACTGGAAGTGTACCCAAAAGACTGGCGGCATTGCCACGTTGTATGGCAATGCTTATTCTTTGACCAAGGTAAAAGCCAGCCCTTGGGTCACGTGAAGTGTCAACTAAGCGCCTTGAGAGATCTTTAAATAAGTTATGTGCACTCGGACCCCAAGACCCGAGAGTTTCAACCCCAAATGGCTCGAAAATATAACTACCAACAAGTTTATTATATTTCCGCCGCTTGAGGTTCTCTGCAGCCGCAGCGGTAGCGCCAGCACAGCACGAAGAGCTAGCCAGGCCATTGGATTCTAACACAGCCGGAACGCCGACGGTGACAAGAGCTCGTCGGATGATGTCGTTAAGATTCGCGTGCCGCGCAATGCGACCCGCGCTACGGCTGCATGACAGGCCGTGGTGAAAAAAAAAAAAAAACATTGATGAAATTATCGTAACGTTACAATGAGCGTAACGTTACAATGAGTCATCCTTTTTCGTGCGTGCAGCCGGCGTTCATTGATTTATTAGACGTTGTCACGTCAAAAGTGTCGATCGAGTCTCTTCACCGTTCTTCTCTATAGGCACCTTACAAAGATTTGGAATGGGCAGTGGGCTAGCTGGATAACTCCATATTTCGGACTGCCTTTTTCAGATTTCAGTGAAATCATTGCAGTGCTTTAATGCAGAATTCTAGACAAATTAATTACAATTAATTACTAACCTCCTTACAATTCCTTCCGTCAGCCATCAACATGTACCCAGGGTTACACTCGCACCTGTAATATCCAGGCACAGGTATGCAGTGGTGTGCACACAGCTCGTTTGGGGCGTAGTCTTCACATAAGGATGGTAATGCTGTAAGAAAACGTTTGAAGCTATAGAACTTGTATAGGAAGAAAAAAGCGACGTGCGCAAACTAAAATTTAGTGGTCGATTTAGGATGGTACGGCAACAAAAAAACCGCAACGCCATCTACCCTGTCAGCGATGAACTACGAACGAAATCCTGCATCGCGCAAGCAAAGTTCTCCGTGCGATTTGAACATATATAGACGATAGATACAACAGTCCGATTATCAACTATCGGGCAGTTGCCCACCAGACACAACAACCGCCTGGTTGGATGATCCTCCCTCCAATAGAAGTGTGCGGGACTTTACTCCCTGTACTGCATCCCTTTATGTAGCTGTTACCTTGAATTCCAAATGACTAATGAAAGGGCACCGAGACCCTTGGGGTTAGGGTAGTGAATCACCGACCGTATGAAACATTAGCTGCTGCAGATTGCTATGTTCTATGTCAATCCCGAAGGTTACCGACATAGCCCGAAGGATCGCCAACCTGAAGAGGCAGTGGGCAGGGCACATAACTCGCAGAACAGATGGTAGATGGGGCTCCGAAAAGTTCTGGAGTGGCGACCGCGTACCGGAAGACGTAGCGTTGGAAGGCCTCCCACAAGATGGACCGATGACCTGGTGAGGGTCGCGGGTAGCCGATGGATGCGAGACGCATAAGACCGGTTGTTGTGGCGATACTTGGCGGAGGGTTATGTCCAGCTGTGGACGTCTTTCGGCTGATATGATGATGATGATGTCAATCTTTAGCAGTGCAATTTAAGTACTAATAAATGGACATTAAAAAAAATACCAGCTTAAAATTTATTTTGTCATTGTTTGTTAAGAAAACACCTTTAAGCGATAATATTTCTTTTAAGTACTGACCAAACATTGCTTATCAGTTCGCGAAAATATACTGTAAATTTTTGTGTATGTATTTAGATAGCAAAGTCACGAGATAATACTTACTGGCTAAAGTTATGGTGTTTGAACTTCTAGATGTTGAGTCGCCCTTCCATTCTTTTGCTGCTTTCTGTAATAATAGAAAATAACTTTAGTCCTAAAATTGCACGTTAAGAGTCGAAGAACAAATTATTATCTCACACTAATGGTAACCTATCGCATTACATGTTAGCTTAAGAACATCTGCCGGTCGATTCTGTAAACATGTCGAAGTGAAGGCTTTGGTTAAGTGATCACGAGGCGAGCTGTCAATCCATATAATCCAAATAGCTCACCTCGTGATCACTTCACCCAAGCCTTCACTTCGACATGTTTACAGAACCGACCGGCTGGGACCTACCTGGTCAACCCGGGTGTAAAGAACTTTATTTCTCATAAGAACTTAAAATTAACAGTTAGGAAAAAAGAAAGAAAAAGATTTTATTTGTTCCAAATATAATGTCTACCAAAAAATAAAATAAACAAAATTACGAAAGTTATGCAAGTTGGAAGAAATGCGTTACATTAGCGCAAAACGGATGTTCTGTTTTATGATATTTCAAATATTTTAGCTTTCTTACTTGAAGTTGAAGCTTATTTATTTTCCACAAACGCCAACACAAAGTGGTGTGGCATTCCATCAGCGAAGAAAATTATTGTCGACAATCAAAATATATGGGATTGACATGAGCTACGGAAATGTCACGTGGTCAATTTTGGAACTAGCTTTTGCCTTCGTACCGTATAGCCTTCCTCATAAATGTGGCTATCATATACAAAAAGAATTTTCCAAATCCGACTGCTAGTTCCAGAGATTAGCGCGTTCAAACAAACAAACTCTTCAGTTTTATTCAGCTTTTGCCCGCGATTTCGTCCGCGCTAACCCGTTCCAGTATAGCCTTCCTCATGAATGTGGCTATGATATACAAAAATATTTTTTCAAATCTGACTGGTAGTTACAGAGTTTAGCGCGTACAAACAAACATTCAGCTTTATTATATTGCTCAGTATAAATATATTATATACATTTTGGCAATCGGTATCGCCAATTTTCATTTTATTTTGTCTATGGTATAACTAACATAACTAAGTCACATAATATTAAGTGCTACTAACGCCTACTGTGGACCAAAATTGTCTGTATTGGTGAATATATTATTATTCTTATTAAAACATCCGGCAATTTTAAAGGGTTCCATACCCAAGTTCGGTAAACTAGTTCGGTTCGAACCGAACTAATTCACAGTTTCAGAAAACTTGAAAAATCAGAAACACAAAAAGTTCAAGTACATACGTATTCTTAAGTCGTCATTAACGAACTCTACGTAAAATTCTAAATTCAGAAATCGGCTACAAACCTCCACTGTCTATCCGTTTGTCTGTCAGCGATATCTTTCTCATGAACCATCGCAGGGTAACAGTTGAAAGTTTCGCAGATGTATTTCTATAGCCACTCTAACAACAAATTATAAAAAATAAAGGTTTATGGAACCCTTCGCATGAGTCCAACTCGCATTTGGCTAGTTTTTTTGTTACCGTCCCAAGATAAACCCAAGGACACCCGGAACGTCTGCGGTGTCACAAGGACACGGTTCGGTTCCCGTATCTGACCAAATATTTGTTGTATAAATATTAGTAAGTCTTATTGATTCGACCGATCCGTTTATCTGCCCGATATTATTCCCGTAACTCTGAAGTATTTTAATGTCGTATTGATTCCAACCTAAAAAATCTATAGTTCTATTTTATAGACTTCTCACCGAATAAACTTAGGCAAAACTAAGCCTGAATTATGCTGTCAGTATTCCAAAGAGTAATCATAATCTGCCTAGCCTTTTCCCAAATATATTGGGGTCGGCTTCCAGTCAAACCGGATTCAGCTGAATACCAGTATTTTACGTGGAGCGGCTGCCTACCAGACCTCCACAACCCATTAACTGGGTAACACAGTACTCCTTGGTAAGACTGTATCAGATTTTCTGGCTTCTGACTATCCGTAACGACTGCCAAAGATCTACAACAAATAACAGCCGGGACCGACGGCTTAACGTGCTTTCCGAGGCATGGAAAAGTCTCGATATGTTAAGATGGATCCACAGACCAAGCTCGGCAAGCGTTGCTTCCAAAGAGTAATATAATATATAAATATTCATAGCTTTAGGTGGAATGACAGTTCCCATAATGCTTACTTCACTTAAGTTGTCGGTGACATTTAAACAGAATAAAAGATAGCGCACACGAGCAACTTTTATCTCCGCAACTATTTGTCTCTCACATCAAGTCTATGGGTTAATATAAAAAGTCTCCCGGCTGTCGCGTCGCCACATGCGCGCACTTTCATATTTATTTATTTTTGGAACATAGACTTACAGCTATTAAATATAAACAAGAAAACCATAGTCACCAAAAGTCAATTACAAATCTTCACGTATAGACTTACAATACAAATTTATGGTGTAAGCACAAAACCACAGAACACACCGTTTTAGTTAAAATAAGAAGCAATCTTGGTATGCAATTATATGACTGAAATAATAGTGAAAATAATAAAAACAAATAAACTACCGCTACTTAAAAAATTTGAGGCTTAAGCACCATCTGGCCGAATTCACACTAATTGTAAATGGATCTAAATCATATTCCTTGCAAATATCATTGAAATGACTGCTTGCACGCATAATATAACTGTTCCGCCTATAATTCGAAGATATATGAGGTACACGTATGGAAGATATATATCCCATAGATTTGATGTGAGAGACGAATTAGTTGCGTTGCAAAAAAGTTGCTCATGCGCGCTATCTCTAAGAAGACTGACTGGTTAGCCTGGTTTGGTCTTAAACAAAATACTGCTTTACCATAACGCCAAGACGAGCCAAAGGAAGCGGTGCACTACTTTCCTGTTCTCGAATACTTTCAGCATATTTTCGAACCTTTATAGTTTCGGTCTAGATGACACTAGATGATATCACAATAATTTATAATCTAATTTTCAAATCAATTAGTAGGTATTTTATTTTATTTTATCTAGTTGATGTTCTAAGTTATTAATTTGATTTTCACATTATATTCACTTATATTTCAATGAATCTATTGTAATTTAATTTAATTTAATAATTAATGGTTTTACCACTGTTTTTTTGTGCTAGCGGTGTTAATCTATAATTAATTGTTGCACCCGCAATTGCTTAAAAACTTCTGTAAACAATTTTTGGTTAACCTGAATAAAATAAATAAAATAAAATAATAGTTCTACGAATGATCTAACATAGATCTAGGGTTTGTAGCGTTAGGTCCGTTAAGTTATAGAGCTTGTCTCGATTCGAGATCTGATAACTTTAAAAAAATAAAAAATCTTTTTGTACTAACATGTAGCTTATAAGTTTATATAATACTAACATAATATGGATCAAGGTATGAATTAAAGTTTTTTTTTTTTTTACAGCCAAGGTGTTATGAACTTCTGAGTCTTGGCAACCGGTTTACAAGTTTGTTTTTGGTGGGATTATTCTTACTAGAGTTCAAGCACACAGTAAAGTTATTAGTGGGCCAAAGCTATTTTAGGTGTTAAAACGGCATAATGTGGAAAGCATTCAAATCCGAGTAGCAATATCATCTTAATCTCTTCTTTTGAATTTTAAATCTATGTCAAAAAATAGGGAAATAAGAGGTGCTTTGACAGTTTGCGACTGAGATGTGAATACAAACGTTCCTTAAAACCCTGAAGAATTGCCCCTCAGATCTCAAACAGGAGATTCTTCTCCATTTTAGAGTGAGAGGGTCTCAATTCTCCCTCATTACACCTTACCTGACAGCAAGTCACAAACGCGTCATCAGCCAGCATCTCCTCTGCGTTCACTCCATGCTTCCTCTTCACACAAGCATCTGGACCTTTGGTCGAACCAGCTGTCGTGCCGTGAGAGCAGTCGTTGCAGCATACCTAGAAATAATATCATAAATCAGATTTAAAGAATTATTGTAATTCATTAGTATGTAAAGGCATAAAATGAATATATTTAAAACAATATAGTCGTTGAGCTCAAAGT
Organism: Mamestra configurata; assembly: GCA_002192655.3. Taxonomy (NCBI): domain Eukaryota; kingdom Metazoa; phylum Arthropoda; class Insecta; order Lepidoptera; family Noctuidae; genus Mamestra; species Mamestra configurata. Next base: position 95,969 of record NDFZ01004706.1, on the reverse strand, counting down.
CTTAAAGTTTGACGTACACGATAACTGACAAATGCCGGCACTGTCTGGACAGGTCCACTCAAAATCTTTGTGGCACTTGCCTCAAAAGGCCACCTCAGACATTAACCTACGTGGGTCTCATATGATTCAACCAGTACGGATTGAATGGACTTTGAAGTTACTTTAACCTCTGAGTTGGTTTCGGTGTTTCTTCTCAGGGTAGTCAGCTAGGAAACACCGGCCTCATCTTGTTTAAAATTACCAAAAAAGATTGACGTGTAAAAGTGTGATGTTTATATCATTCATCATTCCGGAAAATTTTCAGTTTTTATAGCAGTCTCCTCTATGCCTCAGAAAGCACGTTAAGCTGTTCGTCCCTGCTACCATTTGCAGTGGTTACGGGTAGTTAAAAGCCAAGAATGGACCCAGTTTCTACCCAAGTGAGACTTCAAGCGCAAGTTCTATCGTGTGAGTACTGCTCTCATCTTTGGGACGGATCTGCCAGATACCAGCTTGATGTCCTTGAGTCAATTGAGAAGTGAGCCAAGAGGATCAACAGTCTGCCAGGGTTGCGGAATTTGTTCGAAAGAGTCACCGCGGCCCTGGAACGCAAAGGGCTTTAGAAGGAGCACGGATGGGTTTTAGTCGGTAAAAGTCTGACACGCCCTTCCGCTCCACCCAGAGCGGAGGAAGTCATTTGATGATTTCCCATCCTTAAAAAAAAAAAGAGGATCAACAGTAATGATAGGCTCGTTGAGTCGAAGCTTCAAAGTCCCGAGCATCGACGCCGAGTTGCTAGCCTATCGGTTTTCTATCGCATCAATTGCATTTTGGGGAGTGTGCGACCGAATTGCATAGTTTAATTCCGGCTAGGCCGTTCCATCATCGGACAACAAGACGTATGGCAAGGCGTCTTCGGTACATGGTGAACATCCCACCCACACGCACAAAACGTTTAGGGAACACATTCATTGTGCTTACAGCTAAGGAGTGGAATTCCCTGCCAGAGTCTGTGTTTCCTGATAACTACAACCTGGGAGTCTTTAAGTCAAGAGTGAATAGGTTACTTCTAAGCAAGCACGCTCCATCATCGACCACGTCATCGCTTACCATCAGGTCAGACAGTGGTCAAACGCATGCTTATCAATAGTATAAAAAAATTGGTTGTCAGTAAAGCCGGTTTACGGACGATAGTTTAACGTGACAACGTAATAACAAAACATTGATGAAATTGTCGTTACGTTACAATGAGTCATACTTTTTCGTGCGTGCAGCTGGCGTTCATCGATTTATTAGACGTTGTCACGTCAAAAGTTTTATAAAGGTCATGGAGACCCGGAAATATTATATGATAGACTTCCCTACCAAAAAAACCCAAGTCCCACCAATATTTCAGCATACCCCCACAGGAAACGAGCATAAAGATACCTCAGTTAAACTAACAAGGAAGGGTTATAATAACTCAGTCACGTAAACCGAACAAACACGGATAACATCTGCGCGTTATCAGTTAGCTTGCTGATAAGAGGATACCTAATTACCTAGTTACTGGGTGTTTGAGTTGGGCCTGTGGACCAGTTAAAGATGTGCTATGACGATCGGTAAGCAATTCTTTTTAGCTACGTCTTTAATGATTTTAATTCCACATCTGCCTAAAATCCTTTTATTTGAATGAAGAATTCCAGATTGTTATCAAATTTTGGAACAACAAATTCTATATCACGCAAAACAAAGTTGCAATTCCATTACAACCCAATATTAAGGTGCATCTCTCCTCACCTGGAGCATTCGCCAGTAATGTAACGTTACAGAGTCGAGCATTAAAACAGTGTGAACAGTGACTTCCAAAAATTCGTAAGCAATCTTACAAAGTAATAGCTTGACGTTCAGTTTGAATTACGACCTTCTATTTTCAAGTTGTCTTCAACAAGTGATTGTGGTTCATAATTTCGTCGTTGAAATATGAGTTAAGATGATCCAACAGTTTAGCGCCCTCAGAGAGAAATTGGAATCAGTGTGCCGTAAGTTCAAATCCCACGCATGACTAGACTTTTTGTAAGTTCTTACCCGATTGGAAGTAATGGATTAGCAATATATTAAATTATTCTTTAATTTGTTCACACATTTCGTAAAGTTAGAAAGGTAGATAACAAAAAACTAAATTAAGAATTTAGATTTCTGCGAGGTAGACATGAGTGTTATGAATATTTAGCTTGATCGGAATGAACCGTCGGTCTTATGAAAAATTATATTTAAAAATAAAAAACATCAAACAAAAGGTCTGCTTCTGAGAAAGACCGGATACTTAAGTTGTAACTGTCGCAAACCACAATACAACGTCAGCTTTCGAATCCAACATCAATTTATTGTCAGCAGTGTAGCAGCATCAATGCCGCCACAAGAAAAAACTAACGAAGCAAAATTTGTACGGCAACAAAAAAGAACCGCAACGCCATCTATCCTGACAGCGACGAACTATCAACGAAATCCTGCATCGCGTAAGTAAATTTCTCTTTGAGCATGCACAACCGTGCGAATATCAACTATCGGGCAGTTTCCCACCAGACACAATAAATAAAGTCCTCCTGAACGATTTTGGCCATGGCGGTCAATCTCAACCGAGACTAGCCATCGGCGCAGGACATATTATAGTGCACAATTGTGCGCAAATACAGGTGCACTCCCTCTTCCATCACGCTCATATTCACAATAACCGTCTGGTCGGAGGATCCTCCCTTTCCAATGGAGGTGTGCGGGACTTTACACCCTGTTCCGCAATACCTCTATACCGGTGACCCCGACAGTAAATAGCACTCGCTTCGCGTTTTATACGACATGGTTTTATCTTAAACTATGCAACTGCAGTTTGGAATGTTTTCATAATTACATTATAGGTACATGAGATTACTTATATTCTACCTAAACTCATTCCACTTCTGGGACTCAGGTGTTTTTTTTTTTAAGGATGTGAAATCATCAAATGACTTTTTCCGCTCTGGAGCGGAAGGGAGTGTCAGACTCTTACTGACTAAAATCCGAGTTCCTCCCTTTGCGTTCCAGGGCCGCGGTGACTCTTTCGAACAAATTCCGTAACGGGACTCAGGTCTGCTCTCTCAAAAATGATACGATGTAGGTAAACTACACAATCTAGCTAAAACACTAGGAAGTGGTGACGAGCGAGCGTTTTAGGGGACTATCTTTATGTAGAACTTTGACGTTAAAAAAGTGCTGGCACACTCAGCATAATTTGAATAAATGACTTTTGATTTTGATTTTGAATCTAAACGCGAATAAAGGCGATATTAATAGAAAGCGGTATACAATAGGTATTTAAACAGCAGATTTGAATGCAAACACTATAGATTCCTAGAATACACCACACACACTACATATAATCATCAAATGAATCCTTCCGCTCTTAGCGGTGCAGAAGGGAGTGTCAGGCTCTTACTGACCAAAACCCATACGTGTTCCTCCTAAAGCCCTTTGCGTTCCAGGGCCACGGTGACTCTTTCGAACAAATTCCTCAACACACTACAGACCTTGTTGATGATGTTCTTCAAAAAGGTCAAATGCGAAGTACTCATAACCGGCGTGCGTACGGTATACGTACCAGGGGGCAAATCCTACTAATTTTTAAGCAAAGTCCGCATTCGCATCTCAGCTGCAATCTGTCAAAATGAAGGCAAACAAAGAGGTTTTTTGACAGTTTAAGACTGACATGCGAATGTTACTTAAAAATTGTAGAATTGTATGAATTAGGCGTGACGTAGCTTTTCCCCACGAGTTAAAGGCGTGAGTTTATGTGTAAATAAAGCTACTAACCTTACTTGTAGATTGAGTCGACTCGCAACTGTAGGTGCTCGTTGCAATGTCTATGCCCGTTTCGCAGTCGCTTTGCTTTCTGAAACAATTGAACATCAATATTAAGACAAAATGGCGGATAGAAAGTATAGTTTTCAACTTCACGAATGCCTTTGAATTTAACGCAATTTTTTTAAAGGTGGCCAGGATTGTGCAGCAATTTTAATTGAAGAGATTTAAAAGATAATAGAATCTTCAAAATTATGCATTGTCGTCCATCAACTGTACAGGTCGACTTGAAAATCTCCTCTTTTTTCCGGCGGTTATAAATTAAAAAAAAAGTAGGCAAATAGCAAGGATATAATTAAGTATCCTTTACAAATAAATTAATAAAGGCTGTTAAAGTCAAACATTTTACGCGAAAACTAAATTCAACCTAAACGAACGAACACTTACCTCATATTTCTTATTTACCTAATGATTTATGATAAACTAACTACAACTGAAACTCAAAGTTATTTATTAACGTGATAAGTTTAACGATTTGTCAAAATGCCAACTTACAGTAATTTGAAAGTCTAATAATTTATTATTTTAGAATAGGTAAGCCAAGAAGTGATCATACGCTATTCCTTTTATTTCCCGCGTTTAAATTACATCTTTTGTTTTTTTTTATGGCATCGCTCTATTTAATGGCCTGTGTTACCTACAACATACATTCCTATTTATAAAAACTTTTTAACCATAAGCCAAGTTTAAATACTTCCTTAAAATTTCAATTTGTTTTAATAATCTCTGTTAATCTATACTAATATTATAAAGCTGAAGAGTTTGTTTGTTTGTTTGTTTGTTTGTTTGAACGCGCTAATCTCTGGAATTACTGGTCCGATTTGAATGATTCTTTCAGTGTTGGGTAGTCCATTTATCGAGGAAGGCTATAGGCTATATTTTTTTTTTTCAAAATTAGGGATCCGTAATAAAATTGCTATTTCGTAACACAAGGTGTAAAATCAAAAACCTTTTTTTGCGTGCGCTGCAAAAACTATTGACAAAAGAACAAAATGATGTACTACGGGTTAGAAGATCCCATTAAGACCTACAAAAAAGTCCGCGAGAACATATATCTAGCTATCATGGTTTAATCACAATAACCCATTTTGTGTTCAAAATAATTATTAAATCGTCTAAAGAAAAAAAACTACGTTAAATACGTATCGTAATATTAATCTTTATCGAAATTAAGCATTATGTTATCAAGAGTATTTATGTAGAAGTAAAATACTTTTTGTTTCATCTCAATCGGATATTTCGTTTAAAAGTTATCACGTGTGTAAGATGTTAAGAGTTGGTACCTATTAATGAGTTATGGGCCATAGAGTTTTTTATCAACATAAAATCCTGTAATAATCTTTTTCGAAATATATTTGTTGATGATTGTAAGTATAAGATCTTTGAAGAGTATAATAAATACATTTCTAAAATAACTCTGCTAAGGAAATCCACGCGCGCATAATGTTTTGAACAGTTCTGAAGACATTGATAATTGCATTAACTTCGGTAATGGTAGTTGAAACTTCTAATACAATTAAAGGAGTTTTAATCTAATAGAATTGAAAAACGCCCCAATTTTTTGGGTAACGTAATTCCTCCAAACTCACGAGATTCAACGAATCCTAAATTTTGATTCTAATCTTGAAAATTAAAAGCAGAATATTTTTAGTATTTATTTCCTTTGGGCCAAGTTCTTTTGCAATTGTATTGAGTGCTTTTATCATTTGTATGCTCAGTATTCCACAATCACCAGTAAATTCTATAAAGTTCAATGAACTTATTTGATCTTTATTATGAACTTTATTATAGCAATACAGAATAAAGCGAAATAGTGATACAAAAGCGGCTTTCAAATAATTCTCAAAGAGATATTAAAAAGTGATCAAATTAACACAAAGGGCTCAAAACAGCTATTTTATAGGAACTAGCACTAACAAGTCTAAAGCAACTTGGGAGGTAACCAATTCTATGAAATTTAATATTCCTAAAATGATAGCAAGACATTTTAATGATTATTTTATAGACTCAGTTCAATCGAATGCCGATAATTTGCGAATAATACTCAAACAGACACATCATCAGGATTATATATCTAATCTATCTAAACTAATATTATAAAGAGTAAAGATTAGTTAGTTTGTTTGTTTAGAATTAAGGTTGATAATGTACATGTAAACTACACTTCAAATTACTCAAATCGGACCTTTCGTTTTAAAGTTACGACGGGCATAAAAATGGTCTAAGTAAGAAAAATGTTACGGTTTGAGCGAACTGGGGAGAATCTTAACGCTTAGTCCGATGAAGCTGAAACACGGCATTAATGTTTTGGATAAAAAAAGAAAAATAACAAATATTTGGATTTTTCGATGCTCTAAGTAAGAAAAATGTTGCGGTTTGAGCTAACTGGGGAGAAACTTAATGCACGGCATTAATGTTTTGGATAAAAAATTAAGAATAACAAATATAAGGGGCGAAAAGGGTTGATGAATTTTTCAGGGGAGGACATTATTGCTTACTTCAATTTACGTGGAAATTGGAATGAACAAGCTAAAAGTGGGAAATTTGAAACAGATCTAACAATGTTTACATAGTCAACCTCTGGCGGGGTGAACGGGGTGAACTGGGTGGATAGTAGGCTGATCCTGAAACCGTTGAATGGATATCGTAGTGCTTAATTTTCCAAAACTTACCTTTAAAAAGGGTTTGAGGGGGCGTTGAAGTTTGTGGAGTACCTACTAAATCCGCGCGGACGAAGTCGCGGGCGAAGTGCTAGTTTTGAATAATCAGCGTGATCAGTTAATTAGAATTTAAAATGATGACAATATTTTAATGTTTTTTTAATTAATAAATCTGTATAGTCACGTAGATAGTTTAAAATTAAAAAGAAAACAGTAAACCTCCTTGGTGTTTTTTTTTTTTTGTTTCGTTTATTTCCTGTGGTCGGTTTTTTAATCGAGCATTTGGAATTATTAAGAACGTGACAAAAACTACTCAGACAAGACAAATTACAGATTTTCAGGCAATCAGGGACAAATCTGCACAGATTATTGCATTTTCAAAAAAGTTTTCCTTGTTTATTAATAAGAATATTGTACCAGTAAAGTCATTAACACATTCGATTACTAAGTACCTACCTAGGTATGTAAAAATAACAACAGTTTTCCTCAAAATATAGGTCAAAACAATTCAAGGTTTACAAACATGACATTTATACTAAAACCTTGTGCCCACTTCTCTGTGATAAGAATAAGAGAACTTTGTTAGCCTCTAACTACATTACTCAAAACATTGTTGTATTTGAGCTAAACATTCATTAATGGCGAGAGTTTGGATGGATGAATGTCTGTTACTCGATCACGCCAGAATATATAGCCCTAAACGTTTCCAAACGTCTTTTATAATGCGCACAGTAAAGGAGTGGAACTCTCTGCCTATTTTTTTTACGGATGGGAAATCATCAAATGACTTCTTCCGCTCTGGGCGGAGTGGAAGGGCGTGTCAGACTCTTACTGACTAAAACCCATCCGTGTTCCTTCTAAAGCCCTTTGCGTTCCAGGGCTGCGGTGACTCTTTCGAACAAATTCCGCAACCCTGGCAGGCTCTGGCCCTGGCAGGCCCCGTCTTCTATGCTGACATCTCCTTGAGGCGCGCGTGAAACACAACGCGCCATCGACCCGGGCCTGGTGGTGATCGGACAGCGAGCCACCCAACGCTCGCCGTCCGCAGGCCCGCGCCTACGGTGGCCGGGGATCGCCCTGCGACTCCCGACGCCCGGGGCGTCTTCTCCTGTTGCGGCGGTTGGGGCGAAGGCCTTGCCTTTCCCTCGCGCGGCCCGCCTCCTCCTTCGCTAGCATTACTGCTTCGCAGAAGGAGGTGACCGCTTCCCAAGCCTCCTCGCTCCGGACCATGGATTCAACCAGGGCCGGACGCGAGAGGTTGCCGCCGCCGATCGCCTCGACGAGGACACGGCGGTGCTCAGCCCAAGCAGGGCAGACCTCCACCGTATGCTCCACCGTGTCCTCCGGGCGATCCTCACAGTGCTGACACCCGGGCGTGTCCTCCCGCTTAATCTGAAACAGGTACCTCCCGAAACAGCCGTGTCCGGTGAGCACCTGCGTCAGGCGGAAGGTGAGGACGCCGTAACGCCTCTCCAGCCACTCCTCAAAGAGGGGTCTTATCGCCGCAATAGTGGCGTGCCCAGCGCTGGGTTGCGATAGTCGCCGTCTCCATACCGCCATGGTATCCTGCCGGAGCTCCGTCCGCCGCGATGCAATTTGCCGCGGCAGCGGAGTTTCACCCCGGCGAAGCGCCTCCATGCGCCACGCGTAAACGTGCGCGAGCGCTCTCGCCTCCAGATCCCATGGAACTCTCTGCCTGCGTCTGTGTTTCCGAACGCATACAACCCTAATTTCTTCAAAATTAAAGTGAACAGGCTTCTTCTGGGTAAGCTCGCTCCATCGGTCATCTATGACTTGGACTAGAGTCAAGAACAAACCCATATTATTATTTTTTTTTTTTTAAATGGCTGAACGGATCTGGGTAAAATTTGGATACGTCACCGGATAATTGCAAACTACGTAAGATTACAAAATATCTTGTGAGATATTTTGTATGTAAACTCTCGATAAATTATCCAATTAACATTTATTCTACAATTATCGAAATTTTTCGGAACGCACGGAGATATTATAGAATAGAAGATTTTTCTATTCTATAATATCTCCGTGCGTTCCGAAAAATTGTGGACTGACATAAACTGGCGACCAATCAGCTCTCTGGTCTACAATTTATCTGTTTGGTGTGATATTTAAATTGGAAACTTGGCCCTTTTCTTGGCATTGGCTTTTTTTTCTGAATAGACCATTGAGAGCCTTGTTTTGAAAATGGATAAATTGTAGGCTTGTGCTCTGATTGCACGCCATGTTATGTCAGTCCACAATTTCTCAGAACGACTTCGAGAGATTATATACTATTAAATTTTGATGCATAAAAAAGTATTCCAAATGTTCAGTTGACAATTTATAGAGAGTTTACAATCTCTCAAGTTATTTTATAATCTAACGAAGATTGCTTTTCTGGTGACAGATGTACAGGGTATTTCAGAAGTGTGTGGTCATATTTAAGGGTGCCGCAGTGTATCTGATATAGAGTAAGGAAACAATAGCAAACATTTTTTTTCAATAAGCCCGACCCCAAAAAACGCCGCCAAACTGCTTGAAAAGTGATTATTTTGGAACGTTATAGTCGTTTTTTGAGAAAATTGAAAATATCGACTCTTCTCAAAACACCCATTATTTTGGGTAAATCGATTTTTTTACATTTTTGCAATTTTTTCGTTATCAGACAAACCGGAACCCTGAAATATGAAAACGCACTTTTGAAACAACCTGTAGTAGCAAAGTCTGGAATAGCAAAATTTTATCCCGGAGGTATGTTCCCTCAAATCAAATAAAATTCTATATTTGCTAGAATGTAGCAGAATAAAGGGGAATGTTACAGTTGAGCCATACATTCTGGACAAGTGGGCATGCAAAATTTTTAAATAAAATTAAAATTGTCAAATCCAGTTAATAATGTACTCCTATATAAATATCCCTTGAGATAATTTCCCTGGCATGATATCTAGTTTGTACTAAAACCTTGTACCCACTAAATTATGATAAGAAATATGACTTTGTTAGCCGCTAAATACACAACACTTAAAACATTGTTGTATTTGAGCTAAACATTCATCATTCTTAGTATTTCTATTTAAAATACATAACATGGAAATACAAGGTAAGATTATATTTGTATAGACGATTTCCTACCAATTTTCAGGAATTTCAGCAATGATTAAAATAGTTATTTGATTACCGGTTATCTTTCCATAACCGTTCAGTCGTTGAGGCGTGATTTTTTTATTAACAAACATCCAAACATGCAGATTTTCGCATTTAAATTTTTTGCTAGACTGATTCGTTGAAGGCCGAGTACTATAAATGCTATAGAGCTACATTTTCCATAATCCGACAGGAGTCCAAAACGCTAGAGTATAAATAAAATGCAAATAAGTCGATGGGGGAGGTCGATCGATGCATCCCAACAGTTTATACTGGTACGCGGGTGGACCGCGGGCGGCTGGCTACCTCCCGCGGCTACGCCCGAGTTAATGTCGAAAATTATCCCAAGTAAACATACTCCTGGGAGGAAAAGTAGACGTGATTCCAGACTATAATCTACCTCTGTGCCATATTTCATCCAGATCCGTTGAGCCGTTCTGACGGGAAAGAGTAACAAACATCCATACATACAAACTTTCGCGTTTATAATATTATAATTAAGTAAAAAGTAAAATAAAGATGTCCGTATTTTATTAAATGCTAAACTAGGGAATGATAATAACTCAGACTGTCTGTAGGCTAAGTTAAAAGCGCTAAATCAATTTTGATGAATTTCGATATAAAGAAGGTCTAATCTGATCTTGGAAAAGGACTCCTGATATTTTTTATCCCGGTAGTATTGTAAAGAGGATATCCTTGTCTGCAGGTCTCTGGCAGACAAGATAGCCTTTGGAAGCGTCAGGTGAAAACTAAAAGAATTTGAAATACGAATGTGAAAATATGTTTTGTTTTTATCTAAGACTCTGGTTCCGACGTTCGTTAAAGGAGGATGCCAAATTTATTTTAAAGTTTTAAATCTCCGATATCGTTTCATTTATAATAATCACAATAAGTAACACTAGCGGAGTCCCTGGTGTTACAGTATATTCCCTTGGCATAATTACACCGACGTACACCCTACCCAAGCCACTAACAGAAGATTCCAGAATTTTTTTAATCGTATTAAAGGATTTACATCATGATAACTGGAATTCAGAAAACAAAAATTATATATTTACAGCTGCGCGGCGCTAAGCGTTTCTTGGTACTGTTTATCTGATTTATAAACATGACAGTCATATTAATTTTGTGCTAACAAACATGATCACGCAGATTGTTTTCGTAATACACTTCTCATCAAAAAAATCGAAACACTTTCGTTTTTATTGTTTTTGTCCTAATTTTTTACAAAAGAGAATTAATTCCATGAAAGAAAAAACATTATTGTGTAGCTGGCAGTTTGGTCATTACAGTAAGAAGAAAAAAATCAAAATTCGAAATTAGAATTTCATTTGTTTATCCTATAAATGAAATTAATCACTGTTTTGAGACAAATGTGTATTTAGGGTTGGAGTACGTTTCTCGTTTAAAAACTAAAATTAGCGCTTGTCTTTAAACTTTTTGTTTCTTATTTCATTTACTGTGACTTTGGGACGTCTGAAAAAACTTTTTTTTCTAAAACATATGGATACTTCGCCCGCAGAAGCCGCCCAAGTGGTGGCATTGCTGGATTCTGGACTTAGTCAGCGTGTTGTGGCTGCAAGATTGCATCTAAGCTTATCATCTGTTCATAGAGTCTACAAACGCTATCGGGAGACTGGTTCGTTCACGCGCCGTTCAGGATCTGGCAGGAATCGGGTCACTTCTGAGCGAGATGATCGATTTATTGTAACAACCTCTTTACGAAATCGACGCCTTAACGCTTTTCAACTGCAGCAGCAGCTTCGCGTTGTACGAAGAGTAGCTGTAAGTGACTCTACAATAAGAAGAAGGTTGAAGGAACGCGGATTGGCACCGCATAAGCCAGCGAATGGGCCGAAATTAACTGCAGACCATCGAAGAGCGCGCCTTAACTTTGCACGCGAGCACCTAACTTGGTCATACCTTCAGTGGAGCAAAGTACTGTTTTCTGATGAGTGTAAAATTATGCTGTATGGTAACGACGGAAGGAACAAGGTCTACAGAAGAGATGGAGAACGCTTTGCACAATGCTGCATTGAAGAAAAGGTCAGCTATGGTGGCGGTTCGTGGACGGTTTGGGGAGGAATCAGCGCCGACGGTAAGACAGAACTTGCCTTTGTATCTGGGCCACGGCTGCCTGCACTAAACTCTCATCGGTACATCGAACAGTGTCTTGAACCTCATGTGATGCCCTATGCACATTTTATTGGCAACGACTTCATATTCATGCACGACAATGCTAGAGCTCACACCGCGGGCGTCGTACGAGATTATCTTACCGAAGTCGGTATCTCCATTATGGTATGGCCAGCAAGAAGCCCGGACATGAATCCCATTGAACATCTATGGGATGAATTAAAGAGACGAATTCGAGCAAGAGATCCAGCCCCAGAAACACTTAGCCAGCTGCAAAATGCAATCCAAGAGGAATGGGATAATATACCACAACATGTGATCGTGACTCTCATCCGATCGATGAAGAACCGTATGGAAGCAGTAATAAGAGCTCGCGGAGGGAATACAAGTTATTAAATAAACGTTTCTTACATTTTTTTTCATTTACGCGTGTTGTTTTACCCATTTCCTTCATATTCCATACAGGGTAAAAATTACTCATTATACAAAATACGAAACCTATGAAGACTTAATTTGAATTTAGAACATTAACATTAGGATTTAAAAACCTCATACTACTCACTATTAAATGACATTTTACATTTATTCCTAAATATACACATTTTTCTGATAATCCTTATCAAATCATAAACTGCGAGGTGTTTCGATTTTTTTGATGAGAAGTGTATAATTGTATCATCAAAGCACTTTTTGATGTATTTATTCAGTATTTTTCCTGCACTTATCCCATGTTACTTGGGGTCGGCGCAACACGTTTTTAAGTTCCTTAGTCACAAAACAAGGAACCCTTAGTTTCACCATGTCCGTCTGTCTGTCTGTCTGTCTGTCCGTCCGCGGTTTAGCTCAGAGACGCTTAGCGCTAGAAAGTTAAAATTTTAGGTATTAGTTATACATATTAATCATGCAAACAAAGTGTTACAATAAAACCTTGAAAAACATGTTTTTTAGGTGGTGATAAAAAAAATTCGTCGCCACTTTACGGTTTCTTTTTATCGTCTACCTACCCCATGGTGTGGGGTGTCGTTAGATAGATCGTTTAATTATTGTGGGTTTTCAAAAACCATTTTTCCGTCCAAGGATTCGTCCCCCCCCCTCCCTTTACCAGCTAAACGGTTGTTTTTGGAGACGTGAAAAAATTCATGGTTGTAGCATATATCATCATCTGCGCACAGCAAAGGAGTGGAACTCTCTGCCTGCGTCTGTGTTTCCGAACGCATACAACCTTAATCTCTTCAAAATTAGAGTGAACAGGCTTCTTCTGGGTAAGATTGCTCCATCGTCGACTTTGTCTCTGTCATCTATGACCTAGACTAGAGTCAAAAGCAATCCCATATTAAATAGAAATAAAAAAGTGACTTAATAAACAGTTGAATAACTTTTGTCATTTGTTTTTTTATGCCTGATTTTAACAAAAAAAAAAATTGTCGCCGTCACCGGACGCCTGGCAGATGTGAAACATCGAAATTATTTTGTACAAGTAATATGCATAAAATAACAGATTACGACAGGAACGAAATATGGCATTATTAAAAAAATACATACAGATTGTTTAAACATATATATATATATATATACCATCGTATAGCGTAGCGCCACGGCATGCGTCGCCACGCCAACAATCGGTTTTACTCGCGACTATAGAAGTTTCACAGCAATAGTAATCTGCCAAAGTCATAGGGGCCCCTAATGGGGCCCCTATGACTTTGGCAGATTCGTGCCAGGGGCCTCCAATAGGCAAAAGACGGCCCTGATTGGTATGGCTTTTGGGCTTTCCCCACCGCTCTGGGTGGCGAATACCGCGTAGCTCTGAACACGCCTTAATAATGTTTTGTAATATTTCTTGCTATGCATCCCTTACAAAAAAAACAACTTACTTAAAATATTCCTTACAGCACTGCGCTTTAGCCAGGAGGCACATGGACCCGAAGGCAGGTGAAATTTCAGAGGGCACCGTCTGGTCTCCCTGGCAGTCGTTCAGGGTGTGGTTCCTCGCAAACCCTGCGGCTTCATTGCAGCACAGCTGGATGGTCTCTGCCATGTCATCGCTGAGGTAGCCTGGAAACAATAAAGAAGGTTTTAAAATGGTGCAGCCATCTTTACAAGATCTGTCATAAAATAGTTCAACGCGGCATTTCCTTTAAAAAATCATTGCCCCACACGAGGAATTTCTCCTATATCGTGGGCGCGTTTACAAACATGTAACTCACATACACAAGCAGCCAGTCCCGGAACAACTATCAGTAGGTCATACAAATATTTGTTCCGTGCGGGAATCGAACCTGCAACACGCAGCGCAATCGCTTGCCACTGCTCCAACCGCGCCATCATTCAATCTTCCATCAGATCAAAAAAAAAAGGCTAAATGCACAAAGAAAGTGAGACAAGTTTATAATTAGCGAAACTTATCTTAAGCATTATAAATCGTTGAGATTACGTGAGAGTTTTATCAAAATCCTGAGTTATTTATGAAGTAATTAAGCAGTGACATAAGAATAACAGATTAATTAGGCGCCTCTTTGTTGATCATAAGGATACCTCGGCTTACTTTGATGTTTTACTGGCTATCTTTTTACGGCGTCAGAATGAACAAAATCAAAATCAAAAGTAATTTATTCAAATTAGGCTGAGTACCAGCACTTTTTAACCGTCAAAGTTCTACATACAAGCAGTCCCCTAAAACGCCCGCCGTCACCACTTCCTAGTGTTTTATCTGGGAAGAAGAAGTGGTGCAACAAACTCCCCAGCAACACACGGAATCCTTTAAAAATCACTTGGTTGTCTGTCTGTCTTTTAGTCTGTCAACTCAAGACCCTTCTCAGAAAAGTGTGGAGGGAGGTATCATGTTGAAATGAATATCAAAATAGGTTCGTAAGTCTATGGTCCCAAGTAGCTCTTAAAAAGTTTAGCTTCTAACGGCCTGTCTCAATAACGTATATATCTTTGACCAACTGTCAAATTAGACAGTTGACATGAAGTTTCAGCTACTGTTGGTAGCTAATTTGACAGTTAGTTAAAGGTAGATACGTTATTGAAACCGGCCGTAAGTCGATCGAGTACCTGGTCCACGTGCAATACTCGCAATAAAGCCACAAATATATGAACAGAATCGAAGCAAAAGGATCGCAGCAGCGTTCTGTTGTTTCTGCCGGCCCCATGGGCCAAAAGCGTGAGTTGATGTATGTATGTGTACCTACCACAGCTGCCCTCTAAACGGAAAAGCAAAATAAAATGAGTAAACCAGCTTGTCCAAGAACTAAATGAGCGACTCAAATCGGGTAATCAGAAGCCAAGAAATCTGATACTGGTATTGCCATGGGGTATCGTGTTACCCAGTTACTGGGTTGTGGAGGACAGATAGGAAGTGGGTCCATGTAAAATACTGGTATTCAGCTGCGTCCTCTAAGACTGGAAGCCGAACGTAGCAGAGTTGGGGGAAGGCTAGTTAGATTGACTGATATTATGCGGGCAACGTTGTGCCATATTCGCTCCTCGTACTGTTACGCGCCAGAATTAATGCCGGGTACATACCGACGTTAGTTACAACTAGCGCCATCTAGTTTCGAGTAGCAGAACTAGTAGAGTCAAGATCCTTCCAGACTCTTCTATGCTAGAATCTTCTAGGGTTCTGGACATCTGGTCAGTTGGGACCGGTATTTAGGCGAACGTTCCAGATGTTTCAACAATAGAAGGTTCTGGAATGAATTGACCTATATAAGGACTGCATAGCCCGTGGCCGAGTCAGTATTGGATTTGCGATACAAACGAATACTTCGGAAGCGATCTTCAAGTGCGATTAAAGTGATCCGTAAGTTGTGTTTTATAATTAGTGAGTTTAAAGTTGTAAATTAAAGTGTCATTTTGGTTATTTAATCGGCTGCTGCACCTCGTAACAGTTTGTACGACATTTAGTTAAATCGATCTTGTTCCAATAATATTAATATAAGTACTTTCACGTGATGAAAACTCGTTAAAATAGCAATCACGAAATATTTACGATCATCCTTCACAACATTGATTTATGATCGCGACGCTTCAAATATGGCCGCCTTATGACAATAAATTAATTTTATAAGGTTTCATGTATTTTATTATGATTTACTGCGTCGATGCGCGTGGGCATCTTTTGTGTTACGAGGTCGGGTATGTGAGTCTATTTTTATTGTTTGTGGTTTTGAAACTGTTGTCAATAACTAACAATGATTTAATTGGGTATTTTAAGACTTAGGTCTACGAACTGTGTACATTGTCTGTTTATATTAACGTTTTTTATTACATAACTGAAAACTGTTAAAGGATTTTTTTGAAGTTAACCCTCTGCTCACTTCGTTGTCCGTCCGTCTGACGTTCGTTCGTATATTGATTTGTCACAAAAACAAATTTGTTTGTTTGTCTGTATGATGTAATCACTGGAAGTATAGCCTGTGAACTGTCATTCTATTTTGTTTGTAGGTTTTTTTTTAAGGATGGGGAATCATCAAATGACTCCGCCCGCTCTTCGTGGAGTGGAAGGGAGTTTCTTACTGACAAAAACCAATCCGTGTTCCTCCTAATGCCCTTTGCGTTCCAGAGCCGCGGTGACACTTTCGAACAAATCCCACTTCTGTTTGCAGGTATCGATTGACATCTCACTTCATGTTCACTCCACCTAATATAAGTTCACACGGTGAGATGTTAACAGCCGGCCGATTTTGTAAACATGTCGAAGTGAAGGCTTGGGTGAAGTGATCACGAGGTGAGCTGTCAATCCATATAATTAAGATAGGAAAACAGCTCACTTCGTGATCACGTGACATCTGGATTATATGGATTAAAAGGGTGTCCGTGGAGTTTGTTGCACGTTCTTCTCCATAGAGATCTACGCTTTCGAACGTGCAAATAGCTTCATGTTTTTTTTGACGGACTGACTTTGACAATTCAAAAGTACCTGATAATGGTTTATTTGAAATAAATGCTTTGACTTTGACAGCTCACCGAAATTCTTTCACTTTCAGAAAGTCACACAAAATTCCATTGTTCTAAAGTGACCCCGAGACGATCAATGCCAAATGTCAATGTGCTACGATATTGACAATTGCAATTGAAGTGCCATTGCTGCAGTTTTCAATGTGTTTGCGTTCATTATGCTTTTTGACATTGGCACAGTTGGTGTTCGCACAGGCAGTTAAGGACAATTTCACTGCTGTCAGACGCACGAATGATGGAAATGATTTATTTATTTATTATAACTTTATACACTAGTAAAAACACTGTACAAAGGCGGACTTAATGCCTTAGGCATTTTCTACCAGTCGACCTTAGGGTGGTGCAGAGACAAAATGGCAGACCGTGCAACTTAAAGAAAAACTAAAAATAGAGAGAAGAAAAAAAATAAAAAAACATTTATAAATACATACATACACATAAACAAAGTTATTAAGAAAAAACGAATCCAACGAATTAACGCTGTGATCATTCTACCAACTTCTTGCGAATGTACTCACGTGCCTTCACCTTAAAGGACAACCGACTTGTTACCGTCCTGATGCTCAGAGGGAGCGCATTCCAGAGGAAAATCGCTTGAACAAAGACAGAGGAAATGATTGTCAATGACTCAGTTTAGCGATCAATTGACAGCTTCAATGGCTCCTGTCAATGAGCATCAATCAAATTGCTTTCAATCACGTAACTGCGATTGACAATCGCTTCAATTGTACTTGTAAATGATCAATGGCAATTGACAAAAAGGTGAAATTGACAATTAGCATTGATCGTCTCGGGGACGCTTAAATCTATCGTCGAGTTTCTCTTTTTATCTCTGGAACAGCTAATTATCCATAGGCTTGACTAGACTCCCTTCTATGACGTGCCAATGATCATGATTCCGTTGTGCAATGGAGCTATACAAGATGAATAGCACTATAATTTTCAACAACGGATTCATGACGGGAACGACACGCAAGCCACAGTAGGGACAGGTGTAAACTTAACGTATTTTTTTTTGTGCGTGGCTACGAACAACGGACATTCGTAGATAGTTACTTTCTTTAACATGATTAATATTATAATAATAATATCTTGAGACAACTCACACACGGTCATCCGATCCCAAACTAGGCAGAGCCTGTGCTATGGCAACCAGACAACTGATAAACATACAGAACAGAACAAATGATCATGCTCATCACACAAAGATTTGTACTGGAAGGGAATCGAACCCACGACCTCCGGTTTAGCAGTCAGGGTCATTAACCACTCGACCAACAGGCCAGTCAACAGTCATAATTAGGTAAGTACTCTAATTATCTTTATTTAGCTAGATAAACTAAACTGAATTCGTAGATACAAGCATATCAGTTGAAGTTGCTGAATTCGCTGAAGTTTTGTAAACAAATCGTAAAGCATTTAGATTTATTGTAATAGATTATAGTTTCAATCAGAGAATAATTTAGTGTCGATTCTGTGGTAGCCATTTAAATATTTACAAGGAAGTTGCGACACAACGATATAAAATTCAAATTTTGTGCAAATACATAATCTTGAATCCAGTGGGGTATGGGTATTGGGCGGTTTGTTTACATAAATATCAAATACGCTTAGTTTGGACTGGAAGTACGATCGTTGTCAATGTCATATCTTATAGGAACAAGCTGCTGCCATTATGGGTAGAACCTGGATAAGATTAACACAGGTGCCTGGGGATTCCGAGGAACGAGAAACTCCTTGGTGGATTTTTGAGCAAAAACATTGTTCGAAAGTTAAAAATTACGCACCACACAATGCAACGTGCGATAAAATAGGTACTCTCATCTAATTACCTATTTTACCCCACTCGTTGTATAGCGCCGTGCGTATTCTTTACGGTTTTTTTTAATTACCATTAAAAAATATAAGAATTCCACCAAGGAGTTAAACATTACAAGAAAAAATAAGCCGAGTGATCGAACCTCCTTGGAAGCGCTTTTGCTTAATACGTTTGTCTCATTTTAATACTAACAGACTAAGAGAAAATGAGACGAAAGATGTAATTCTAAGTTTCACCACGCACCCGTGGCGCCATTTGCAAATTCGCGCTATTTTCATATAAAGAACGTCAAAGATTGTTGCGATTTTCTGACTGATATCTAAAAACTAAAAATTTGTTTCATTACCTATAATGTACTGTTTTCTCGCAAATGTGTTGAAAAACTTTTGTTTTGGGCTTCATTCGTCTACTCGTTTGTAAAAACCAACTTTCCGCACTAGTATCATAAATAACTATTTACCCTAAGGTTGACTGGTAGAGAATGCCTTGATGAATTAAGTCCGCCCATGTACCACTATTGTACATAAAGTTTAAATAAATAAATAAACTATTTCAGATAAATGCGAAAGCTTGTGAGAATATGGATGTTTGTTACTCTTTTTATTTATTTATTTCTTAACAATTGCTTACTATACTTACAGTTTGCCAAAGCGTAAAATAAGCCAACAACATAATATTCATCTTATACACATTTATAACTAAGAAAATTAATAACATATTAATAATCTTTCACGCAACAAATAATGACACTACACAATATTTATGACACTTTACAGTAATGCAGCTTATTACATCAGAATAATACACATGCTATAATTTATAATGCGGGGAAGTACGTACTAATTCCATGCTAGTACGTCATGTGCCACCGGACTAAATTGTTTTCGATTTGAAATATTTTTTAAACTTTGTTTTATCAATTTTAACAATGGAAAAACCATGCGAAAAAATCCAAAGTGCTTGCAGATGTTTCACATATTAACCAATTTACACCACATGGCCTGGCTAGGACGTGTGGAAAACCAATAGATTGAAACTTTGTTTTTATCAATTTTAACACTGGAAAAACCATGCGAAAAGCCCAGAGTGCTTGCAGATGTTTAACACCAATTTACATTTACATGATCTGACTATTATGCGTGGAGAATAGATCGGAAATACCAAGCAAAGGACTGTTTTGCAGACTGATTTTCAGACTTTTGAAAATCAGTCTTAGGGTGTTACTACATCAATCGTTCAATTGTCGATCGATTGGTATGGTAGCTTTGGCTGGTCGACGGTTACCGGACGATAAACAATTGATCGACGACCGATCGATTCTATCGATCGACGTTGATCGATTGGTGTGGTAGCTTTGGCTGATCGACGGTTACCGGACGATAAACAATTGATCGACGACCGATCGATGCTATCGATCGACGTTGATCGATTGGTGTGGTAGCTTTGGCTGATCGACGGTTACCGGACGATAAACAATTGATCGACGACCGATCGATGCTATCGATCGACGTTGATCGATTGGTGTGGTAGCTTTGGCTGATCGACGGTTACCGGACGATAAACAATTGATCGACGACCGATCGATGCTATCGATCGACGTTGATCGGGTGGTGTGGAAGCTTTTGCTGATCGAAGAAAGAAGTAGAAACTATCGATCGAAGTCGACTAATTCATTCTGCTATCAACCGACGATCGCTCGATTAGTGTAATATAAACTATCGATCGACTAATTCATTCTACCATCGATCGACGATCGATCTATTGGTGTGGTAACACCCTTTTTTTTAAGGATGGGAAATCATCATATGACTTCTTCAGCTCTGGGTGGAGCAGGATGGCGTGTCAGACTCTTACTGACTAAAACCCATCCGTGTTCCTTCTAAAGCCCTTTGCGTTCCAGGGCCGCGGTGACTCTTTCGAACAAATTCCGTAACGTGGTAACACCCTTACCAAGTGGTATCGATTCGCTCCACGTAAAATATTTAGCTACTAATGTTCAGCTGAAAGAAGGTAAACTGGAAGGCGACCCTAATATGGGAAGCTAGGCAGATGGCCTGATTTGATTCACACCAAAATGTAAGTAAACCCGTGACAGTCAGTTTCTTCAGACATTTGAACTTGACGATCAAAAGATTGAAAGAATAAGAACAAATTAGGAAGTAAAAAAAAAAAACAACGGGTTGCACACTCCGGGAGTGCCGGCAGAAGTGAACAAACGCACAACGTACATACATTGTACATTTTTGATATTTTGCGGATATAAAATATATTAATTTTGCGGCGGTCTGCTCTCCCCGCTTCTTACGAATTTTCGATCAGGTCACGTGTCCTGACGCGAGTTTAAGATTTTTTACCCATCCCAAAAAGTGCACAATGCCGCTAAAGAAGTTTTCAATTCAAAAATACATGTGATGTAAAGTGATATTCCTACTCGAAGTAAAATTACTTAATAATACGTTTTTATAGTAGATACTTTAATAAAATTATGTAAGTCATCATCTGCCTAGCCTTTTCCCAATTATATTGGGGTCGACTTCCAGTCAAACCGGATTCATCTGAATACCAGTATTTTACGTGGACCGGCTGCCTACCAGACCTCCACAACCCATTAACTGGGTAACACGGTACTACTTGGTAAGACTGGTGTCAGATTTTCTGGCTTCTGACTATCCGTAACGACTGCCAAAGATCTACAAATGACAGCCGGGAATAAAATTATGTTAGTAAAGACAAATATCAAAACCAATACTTACGCTTTGGCATGGATGCGGCATTAAAATATTTGTGAAAATAGGTTAGTATACCAGAAATAAAACATACTTAAAATCTAGAAAATCTCCTACTCTAAATTCCTACCGATTAAACTATCAACCCATTAAACTATCAACCCATTATTAAACTCGGCATTTAGCACCAAACTTATGGCGACCACATGGTATACCAAAAATAAATTATTCTGGTCAACATAATCAAATTACGGTCGATGATTCAAAAGTACGGAATAAGCTTAAAAAGTGGGTCACCAGCTTAGTAGCACAGATAATATGAAATACGAGGAAAAATACGGTCAAGTGCGAGACGATGTAATGTAAATACTGCTGGTACCCGTATATTTATTTGGGTCAGTGTGTGAACAAAATCAAGTACTTAAGTACCTACTAGCATGTTTTGAAGTGGTTCCCGTATTTACGTGGGAATCACCCTACTGCCACTGAAGAAGGGTAACTAATGTTTTGTCGAGAGTATGAAGATATGTTTGTATAAACTATTTCTTTGGCAGAACCTGTGGCCTCAACGGTTAGATACATTTGAATAAATGGGGTGTCATAAAATTAATCTTTAGTGCGGAAGTTACATTGAGAATATTATTTATTATATACATATTTCTTTCTGTTTTCCTATGTTATGTATGTACGAGTTTTTGCCCGCGACTTCGTCCGCGGGGAATAGTTCCTTTGGCAGCCATTTTTATTTTTAAGATACTAATTTTTCAAAAATGCTTGACCATAATGTTTATTTATTTTGTATCATTTTATTTTCAATAATGACGGACTCCCATACAAACTTCCACCCCCCTTTTCACCACCTTAAATAATGATTTCTGGGATAAAAACTATCCGAAGTCCTTTCCCGGGACTCAAACTATCTCTATACCAAATTTCATCTAAATAGGTTCAGCGGATTAAGCGTGAAGAGGTAACAGATAGACACACTTTCGCTCTTATAATATTAGTATGAATGGTAACATTTTGTTATGTCGTACAGAAAATAGAGCAAACTCATTATTCCCGAGTCCAAACAACAACGAGCCGATGAAAATTGGAATAAGTACTGAAATACCTCACGCTACTTACTGAAGGAAGTGATCAATTTCAGTCCTCAAGTCAATAACCTGCACCAGTTATTTGTGCTTTTCCCGCGACCTAATAACGATTTAACTGCCTAATGAGTTTCAGGAAATAGGAAAAACAGCCGTTCATTGATGAATGAAGAAATCGAGATTTTCAGTATGATTTTACGGGTTAAATTTCATCCGCTTTTTTTATTTGAGAAGAGTTTGCTCTTGACTCTAGTCTAGGTCATAGATGACAGAGACAAAGTCGACGATGGAGCGAGTTTACCCAGAAGAAGCCAGTTCACTCTAATTTTGAAGAGATTAGGGTTGTATGCGTTCGGAAACACAGACGCAGGCTGAAAGTTCCACTCCTTTGCTGCGCGCATTATAAAAGACGTTTGGAAACGTTTAGTGCGAATTGGTGGAATAGCAACAAGGTAGGGATGGTAACTTGCAGTGCGTCTAGGTGTCCGATGGTAGAAGGGGGCCGGTGGGATGAGGTCGTGGAGTTCCTGGACACTCTCCCCAAAGTACAATCTGTAGAATCCGTGAATAATAAACATAGTGTTATGTACAGATGCCAGTACATCAAGCTACCCGAAACCGTCAAATTTTCCCAATCAACCTTGAACCTAATACTCTAGCGATAAAGTTTAAAATCTATTAAATAAATTTGACAGGTTGTTGTAGCTTGATGTACTGACGTCAGATTCGGAAAATTCTTTTTGTATACGATAGCCACATTCATAAAAAGTGCTATAGGCTATACGGGAACGGGAAATTCCTACGGGAACGGGAAATTCCTACGGGAACGGGAAATTCCTACGGGAACGGGGATCAACCGGGACATAAACGCGTACGAAGTCACGGGCAATAGCTAGTAGGTAAGTTATAAGTGAAAACGAGTTATTTATATCTGTACTAATATTATAAATGCGAAAGTTTAGATGCATGGATGGATGTTTGTTACTCAATCACGTCAGAACGGCTGAACGGATCTTAATGAAATTTGGCATAGAGGTAGATTATAATCTGAAATAATGCTTAGGATACTCTTTATCCCGGGAGTAAGTTTCCCTGGGATAATTTTCGACATTTACGAGGGCGAAGCCGCGGGTGGCAGCTAGTATTTAATAACTTTATTTTTACTACTGAACGGATCTTGATGAAATTTGGCACAGAGGTAGACTATAGTCTGGAATAACATATATTATTTTGCATTCCGGGAGTATGTTCTTTTGGGATAATTTTCTCTACAATAACGCGGGCGGCAGCTAGTATTTAATTTATTACCAGTAATTTCTAATCAGTAATAAAGAAACTGAAATTTAAATTGGCAATGACAGTCACCAGACAAAAGAACGATGTGCTATTTTATTTTATTTTCTTTATTATGGAAACCAACGGCGATACTTAAAATATATCAAAGCTTATTCGTATTACAGTTTTGTATGGCCAATAATAGGTTTCCCTGTGTAACTAAAATTCTATATACGAACGAACAAGTTAAAATTAAAATAACAATATCGAAATTACTTATTATATAGTATCTCTAGCACACCATTATAACCAGTAGCTAGATATCAAATCAAGTCACTAACACTTAAATACCTCATAAAATAAACGAGAAAATAAGAACCTCTTTTTATAAACTTGTATACGGAACACTGAAGCCGTAATATAAACTATACAAACCCCATTCCCTTAACTCAATCAATTGCCAATTGATTTTAAACCATGCCTTTAAAACTATAAAGTGCATTTTCAACTCTTGCGCAGCAGCCAACGATAGCATCTCGTCTGAGGAGAAACTTCAGCGACCTGATTTTAATGGCACTTACAAAGTGTTACGATCTGTTACAAGAAAGTATTTTCAAGCTTTATTGGGTACGGTGTAAGCAGAAAAGTCCATAATACAAGGCAAAGTTAAATTTCTGACAGAAGTCTATGATATGTTTTAAGAATAGTGTAAAATCATTATTAAAAAAAACTGGCCAAGTGCTAGTCGGACTCGCGTGCAAAGGGTTCCAAACGAATTTCATTTTTGTAACATGTTATTTTAACACTAAAGACTTCTCATAGATTTTCCTGTAATCTATAGGTAAAGAATGACTGATCTGCATTTTTTTCATCAGTAGTTTCGGAGATAAGGGAGGGAATGGTCAATTTTCGTCTAATTTCTTGAATAACATCAAAACTATTTATTTTAAAAGTATGAAAAAAATACAACTAAAAGATAGGTACACGGTCGCGTTTAAAAAACTTTATTTTGACTTTTTGTCTTGGGTGAAGTGATCATGAGGTGACCTGTCAATCCATATAATCAAGATGCCACGTGATCATGAAGTGAGCTGTCATTCCATCTAACCTCAAAGAGATGTCAGCATAGGAGACGGGGCCCGCTAGGGCCAGAGCCTGCCAGGGTTGCGGAATTTGTTCGAAAGAGTCACCGCGGCCCTGGAACGCAAAGGACTTTAGAAGGAACACGGATGGGTTTTAGTCAGTAAGAGTCTGAAACGCCCTTCTGCTCCACCCAGAGCGGAAGAAGTAATTTGATGATTTCCCATACTTAAAAAAAAAAAAGTGTAGTAGTTGCCGTATGGCGGGGGTAAAGTGGAGACATAGGTTTCCGATACATTTTCGTCTACCGGGCATATCTCCTTGTTTATTATATCCATGTGTACAGCAGTAGGACATTATAAGCTATTTAAAAAAACAGGATCTATCTGTTTGTATACTGGGAGCTCTTCAGTTCATTCAAAAGAAATTGCCCTGTGCGATAAGACCGCCCATTGTACACTTGTTTTTTATAAATGTTTTTCCTGTGCAGTCACCTATGAGGTGTACAATAAAGTTTATAATAAATAAATAATATAACTGTTGTATCGAGAATGTATGTCCAGATCAATGATCTATTATTTCAGTAAGATTTTATAGAGAAAACAATAGGATCTTCACCACCCTTTACTTGACTGGAATAAAATACCTAAGGCTTTAAGACAGCCTTTGTACCTTTGTGCATAAAGTCTATAAATATAAACTTAGGTGAAGTGAGCGTGAAGTGAATTGTCATTGTTCCCAGAACCACTTTACCTTAACTTTAACTCAAAACTCAAAGCATTTATTTCAATTAGACCATTAACAGGCACTTTTGAATTGTCAAGGTCCCTCGGTCAAAAAGATGAAGCTATTTGCACGTTCCAAAGCATAGATCTCTATGGAGTAGAACGTGCAAGGAGACTCCACGGATACTCTTTTAAAAATAATATTTTTTTACAAAGGTATGGTTACATCATTCATGTTGAAATTATACATATATGTGAGAACGATGTTAAAGACGTGAAGGATAAAAGCGTCCGGAGTGAAAAGAAACAATTAAAATAAACCGTGGCAGCCGAGAAATGACCAGTCCCAGCTGACGGCGCCCGTTCACAAACATGACACATGCGCTAGCGCCATTCAGCTCAACCATTTTGAAGGGAGCCAAATGATCCACGTAACATAACACATAATTAGCTCTGCAGGAGCAGTCAGCTTTCATCATTAACATTAATTTTTAAGTTCCATAAATTTCTTAGTGCTATAGAAATAACTATTTTGTAATATATGTAAGAAAAAAATCATTTGGAATTTTATTTTAATTAAATCAGTAAACACATATTAAACACATTTTTTATAAATATCTTTGGGACCAGTGTGGGTTGTGAAACTTAGCCTGTTTTAGTAACATTACATATTCTCACAAAATGACTGCATTATCTCAAACATCACCGCGACCCTGGAACGCAAAGGGCTTTAGAAGGAACACGGATGGGTTTTAGTCAGTAAGAGTCTGACACGCCTTCCGCTCCACCCAGAGCGGAAGAAGTCATTTGATGATTTCCCATCCTTAAAAAAAAAAAAAAAAAAGCAGTCGGTGATATGTTTTTGATTGAAATAAACAATGTATCCATCTATTAACGGCCGGTTTCGATAACCTTTGACTGTCAGATTAACTACTTACTGTTGGTAGCTAATTTGACAGTTGGTCAAAGGTAGATACGTTTTTGAAACCGGCCGTAATATCACAAGCGTTTGGATTAGCTGCAGAGAACAATAATCGAGGAACTGGTAGGCCAGTAAATAGCAAACATTTAGATAAGCCTATTGCCATGTACCGGGCACGATTCTTATCTCAGAAACTAAATGATGCGACTATTTCCAATGAAGCGTAATTAAATCCTAGCTCTATCTTCTGACAACATAATTAGTATTTCGTTTGTTTTCTAAACTAGCTGCCAATAGAAACGAATCTTTGTGTTGTTTTGTAAGTATGTGTTTACGCAGAAACTACTGAATACTACGTGTTCAAAACAGGCACAGAGCTTAAACGCGCTTCAAAAAAAACCGGCCTACTGCGAATTGGACTCGCGCACGAAGGGTTCCGTACCATTATCTATAAAAACGGCAAAAAAATCTTGTCTGTTGTATGGGAGCCCCACTTAAATATTTCTTCGATTTAAATTTCATTATTTATTTTTAAAGTGAATATATAACTAAATATTCTGTGAATATTTCAATATCGAGAAAAAACGAAAAAAACAGGTTTGTTGTATCGGATTTTACTCTGTTTTTTAGTATTTTTTGTTATAGCGGCAACAGAAATACATCATCTGTGAAAATTTCAACTGTCTAACTATCACGGTTCATGAGATACTACCTGGTGACAGATAGACAGACAGACAGCGGAGTCTTAGTAATAGGGTCCCGTTTTACCCTTTGGGTACGGAACCCTAAAAAGAGAGGTACAGAAAGAAGATTGGGCGGACAACATTGTTGCCATCGCGGGTAGTAGATCGCAGCCTGGATGAGCTTGGCACTGGAACGTGGGAATTGACACAAAAGAAGAGAGGCCTATGCTCAACAGTGGGCGAAGTCGGGCTGTGGATGATGATGGTGGTGGCAGATAGAATCAAACCTAACAGCGGCTAGGAATTCATGTGACAGCGGAGGTGAGGGGTGGGGTGGGGTACTGCGCAGCGAAAAGCGAACTTCACAGACGTCATAAAATATGAATCGACCTACGAGTATATCTATGATACTTTAAAACTTAAACAGGTAGAAAACTAGCAACACAACATCATCATCATCATTTCAGCCGAAAGACGTCCACTGCTGGACATAGGCCTCCCCTAAGGGGGTTGCCATAATCGCCACACTTTGCAGGCGGGTTGGCGATCGCAGTGTAGCTGTTGCAAATTTGAAAATGTTGCAATGCACAGAGAATGCTGCTGCCCAAACTCAGGTGAGTTCCTTCGTCGCTTCTTACAACAAGGAAGTGATGGGGTGGTGCTATTCTTTTATGCCCGACATCATACAGAACTATATCTCCTGAAAACTTGACTAATCTCCTTTGAGATTGACCCTCGTGGTCGATATTTGGTTGGTTTACTCGGTGCCGGGGTGCGAAATACAGTCAGCCCCACCCCCACTGGTGTTAACTTTCCTACTACGACTTATGGACTACAGCCATGGTTGCTGTGATGGTAAACCAAACCTATGGATTAATGGCTGACGGTGCATCCCGCGGGTTTTTTGCACACCTTGCACCCCCGGGTAAATACGGCTTTAAACAAATTGGCATTAATAACGATAATGACTGTCGTAAATATTTGGAATAGGGTATTTTGCTGGTTTTCTTTTACCCTGGAGACAAAAAAAACAAGAAATTAAAATTGTTGAACAACCTCATAATTTGACAGAGCTGTGATTTTAAAATGTTGTATAAAACAAAGTCGGGTTATTTACACCATTTATCATTCAAGAACGGCTGGACCGATTTTCAAGATCTTTGGTTTCAATAAAACATGCAACTTCTCTGCATTCTGTTTACGGATATGCTTACGGCTTGAATAATTAAGTCGGTTTACGCTTATCTCCTAAGAATGTTGGATCCTCTTTGCATAACTAATTACACCATGCTTAGCTTATGAGCAACGCTTTAATCAACGATATAAATAGATCCTGCTAATTAATCTGCGTGGGATGTCCTGAACAAGTTTTGCGACCTTAGAAGAACTAGACAAGTAGGTAGTTATAGTCTTATTCTCACGAACATGACCCACTTTTGCAGATGCCATGAACTATGGAATAGAAAAATCGTTTTT
Source organism: Mamestra configurata (assembly GCA_002192655.3). Classification (NCBI taxonomy): domain Eukaryota; kingdom Metazoa; phylum Arthropoda; class Insecta; order Lepidoptera; family Noctuidae; genus Mamestra; species Mamestra configurata. Next base: position 67,415 of record NDFZ01004706.1, on the reverse strand, counting down.
TTTTTAGTACTATGTCTACCATATTTAGTGTAAACATGCAGGTGTACCTGAGAGACTTGTTGGTGTAATAAATATTGAATTTATATAATAATTGTATCACAAAACATTAATTCGTTTCACATGAAAAAAAAATTCAAATCGGTTCATAAATGACGGAGATATGAAGTAACAACGTAAAAAAAATATACAACCGAATTGAGAACTATTCCTCCTTTTTTTTGAAGTCGGTTAAAAATAAAGAGACATAAATTTAAAAACGCAAAATACCTGTGATACAATCATATAAAAAAAAACACCCATTAATAACGCAAAAAATAAAATATAAGTATGGCTATTAAATTTATGGCGATCTTATTCCTGTACATCAAAATCCAATCGACTCGAAAAAAACCGTCCAATTGCGAGTCGGATTCTCACACGAAGGGTTCCGTAGCATAAACCGAAAAAAACTCGTTTCTTTTAAGGGAGCCCCCTTTAATTTTAAATTTAATTCAATTTTATTATTTGTTGTTATAGCGGTAATAGAAAAACACAGTGTGTGACAATTTAAACTGTCTACTTATTATGATTTTTGAGATACAGCCCGCTGACAGACAGACGGACAGTGGAGGCTTACTCATAGGATTCCGTTTTCCGTTGGTTACCTTTCGGGTACGGAACCCTACAAACACAATTTTTCCTCAAAACACTTCATCTTCACACATAATAATCTAATCTCAAAAAGCAATATATCTAAACTATTATAAAACTCAATCAAAACGTATTCTCGTAACAGATTACCATCTCAATCTTTACAAGATAATCGCTGCAGCATCCCATCTTACAATTCTATCGTCTGCTACTTGAACCACTTTGGCTTAATGGCTTTCTGATCTTCATTTTTTTTTGTTTTATTAATTTCTTATTGGTGTGTGCAGTCAGCAGAAAAGTTGATGAATGTGCCAGTGGTTTTAATTTTTTATTGGGTTTTAAACCAATATTAGTATGTGAATAAAATAAAGATGCATAGAAATTACCACGAATACATTAAAATTCGGGCAGAGAATTCTGAATAATTGACTTTTAATCATTAGATTCATGATTAAAGATTGAATATGCGATCCAAGATTAATTTGTATGCCCCTTATGAACCTATGATCCATAATAAACTATTTAAATTGAATTAAATCAATCACAATAAACCCATCGAGACAGTACCAGCATTTCACAGACAGTCTAGAAAAGACTAGGTAGATGCAGAAACGCCATGAGCTCGATTCTAATATCTGCGGTATTACCACAAACATACTCCTAAAATCATAACTGAACCATATTCAGCTAAGTAGGAGGTGTTAACAATACCACTTAACGCATACCTAAGAAATTGAAACTGTAGAGTCATCAGTCTTTACTTAAGTGCGTGATCTGTTGACTGTACTTGAGGGCTACCCATCATCCATTCAATTTAAACGCAGTTATGAACTCGTAATGTTAGGAATGCAATTGTAGAACGAACTTGATTAGTTTATAGTGTACAATATGTTGTATCTTGCCGTTAACACTTGATAAGATCCCTATAGTAAATACATAATAATCATATACGTTTATTTAGACAGACAGACTGTGAACACTATGGTGGCATGTTCTGTATGGTGTCGGACGTAAAAGAATGGCAGCATCCCATCACTTCCCGTGGGTGTCGTAAGAGGCGACTAAGGGACTCACCAGAGAATGGGCAGCAGCATTCTCCGTGCTTCTGTGCATTGCCAAGCGTGGTGATTATGGCAAACCCGGGGGGAGTTTGCCATAATGCCCCTTGGGGGAGGGCTATGTCCAGCAGTGGACGTATTTCGGCTAGTATGATGATGAAGATGACACTGTGAACAGAAGTGTTCTAAATATCCACCATCAGGGAGATCCTTGTCATTACCGACACATTCTAGCTTTTCTGGTTACACAGCGTAAGAAATTTAAGTATGAAAATGATTTCTATATCATTAGCTGTATTTTTTTCTCTAAGTCTTCTTAAATTGGCATTAAAATGATAGGCTTTCCAACTATGACACAAGTAACTAAGTCGCGAGACTTAAGTACACCACAAAACATCATTAAATGCATTTAACACTAAGTACAATTATGTCTTAACCATCTGCAAATGAACAGAAATAACACAATGATTTAAATTGGTTTGGAGCAAAATGCATTTATTGAGTTGATGTTCAAATAAAAAGTTACACGAGTACGCAGATTGAACTTAAGAAGAGTGTCAATTGCCAATGCAACGCACGCGATTTCGCAATACCTCTGTCATTATTTTGTGCTTTGTACATATCTCGAGCGACGCATAAAGTAACGTGTCATTCACACTGCCTCATATCTTACGGACCGTAGGAAATGGTTATAAAGTAACCATTATATTCTAAGTAATTTCTTTCACTCGACTCACCTTCAATTTAGCCGGATTTGGCTGGCCCACGGTCTGAGAGTTTCAACCCCAAACGGCTCGAAAATATAATTACCAATAAGGTTATTATATTTCCGCCGCTTGAGGTTCTTCCAGCACAGCACGAAGAGCTAGGAAGATGGGATGGTGCAAGAGGATCGACACTTAGCATCCCTCAGTAATGGCCTACCCATCTTCCATGGAAATAACGACATGCCGTCCGGTCTCTTGCCATCGTCGCGTGCCAGGTCATTGAGTTCTAATGCAGCCGGAACGCCGACGTTTGCATTACAGGCCGTGGTGTACGAGACTGTTGACAACTTCGCCTCAGTGTGCAGTGGCGGCGATGAGGGGAACAACAAGGAGCGCCAAGACGCAAAATTCAAAATGGTCAAATTAATAATTATAGTACTACAGAGTGGAATGTAAAGCAGCAAAAAAGACCCTTGGCATTCTAACCGGCTGGTGAAACCAAGGAAGTGTGTGGGTGGGCATATATCGAAGATGTTTCATCTGTTATCAGCATGAGTTGCTTACACATGTTGAAAGCCTACTCGTTAATCATGCATTCATGAATAATGACGGACTATAACTATCCGTAACTATCAGTGTATTGCGAAGTTATCTTTAAGAAAAAACTTAATTACAAAAAAATAAAGGTGTTGAAATACGAAGAAACAACCAAAAACACCGACTTCCGAAATTAAAGTCTTTTATAGTTTTAGTGTTTTTTTTTATTTGGAAATCGGTTGTATTTTTGTAAAAAAGTTATAATTTTTTCTTTTTAGTGGTACCCCAACATGATGTTTGTTGGGAGTTAGTGATAGCATGACGGCTGACAGGACAGAATGGAAGAAAAAAACGTGTTGCGCCGACCCCAAGTAACATTGGATAACGGCAGGAAGATGATGAGTGGTACCCCACACCTAACAACACCACTGGAATGTCATAGGAAAGCAAAACACGCAATATCGTTTACTTGGATTATATATTTTCTATTTCCTCCTATAAGCTATTTTGATTTAAAAACCAAACTACCAACTGAACTGATTTTGATGAAATTTCTATGGGACCAATCGGAACGAAAACGAAAAAAAAGAATACAACCGAATTGAGAAACTTCTTTTTTGAAGTCGGTTGAAAAGGAAAGAGCGTTGGTCAAGAACACAAGACGCTTGCTCAATTTTATGCGTGTTGACGATATTTGATTATTTAATTTGGTTTCCTCAAGATATTTTCCTCGAGCATAAATTTGTTATGCCTAGGCCCGGTTTTATAATATCCTCGGATCCAGTTTAAAAACAAAGTTTTTCTTAGAATTGAAACGCAGCGAGTCAATATTTTGATCCAGTACCATTTTCGAATATCAATCTTCCGTTCCTGAGTGACTGACAGACAACGCACAGCCGAAACTACTGGTCGTAGAAAGCTGAAAATTGGCATGTAGGTTCCTAGGGGACTGTAGAGGATTTCCCGAAATTCCTACGGGAACGGGATAACGCGTACGAAGTCGCGGGCAAAAGCTATTCAGACATGCAAAAATGTTACAAACTCGTACTTGAAAACTGAATTGTGGACCCTCAGATCCATTCCATAATTGTTCACTGACAACCTACGAAGATATAATTAACGAAATGTAATGAGACCGAAGAGATCCTGTTGCAAATATGTTCCGATAACCGCAATCTTAGACAGTGTTCCTAATTAGGGTGAGATAATTTGCCTAATTGCGATTCAGGTGAATGCGAAGTATGTAGCAGTGATACCTACTGTTGAAGATATCAAGATACTGCTAAAATTGATCATTTGAAGTTTTATGAAGGATAATTTATACATCCACGGATATTAAAACTGCACGGTTAAGAGCTTTTCAAAGGCGTGAATTTTATTTATTTTATTTTATGATTAATTAATCAAATAATCATACATAATCATCTCATTAGATTAAAAAGTATTATTCAAATAAATTATTAACAACCGTTGATGTTTTGTGAATTTATTACTTTATAACAAGTTTGTTTTAAAGTAATAAATGATTGTAGTAAAAAGTGGTATAAACTCTATAATAAATTGGACAAATAAATAATAATATTAAAAGCTGCAGCCGAATCAAAATCACCGCTTATCTGTTGTTCACATGGGCCACATTCCAAAATCGGAACCTCGGCAAACCCTAAAAAAAATTGTTTTTTTTTTAATGAACTTACCATAAGATTCTGGACACAGGGTCACACAGACGAACAAACACACAGCAAAACACAAGCGCATTTTCACTAATATATAGTCAAAAAATATTCCAAAAAATCACTTTCGTTTAAAAATCACGGCGCCATGTCAATTGGTACAGTCACTTTAAAAAATCTTTGCAGGAATTTATTGAGAACGATCCATGGATCAAAATGGATCCTTATTTTGAACCGCTGCGCAGGAGTGTAAGGCGTGCGTACTCAGCGCAGTCTATTTCGGTCTTCGGTCGCGTTTGCACTGCACCGGCCGTCTCTGTCTTGACATAGATTAGTTCAACGGACAGATGCGACATATAGATTAATGGATGTTTGGATTTATTTTCCTTTTTATTCTGTCTGTTATTTATTAAGTATTCTCGAATGTAGTTAAATTTTAATGGGTAATAGTGTTGCGTGAATGGCAAAATGTTTTGAGATTAAATTGAGGCAAAATAATTGTACCTATTGACACTTCAGCAGTTTTAATGTCTTAAACAGCTTGTAATAAATCTGTTTTAGTTCTCAGAAATTTAGAATTATTTTGTCCAGAACAACTTTTTTTTTTTGTTTTAAAATTACCTTAGGCTAGATTTTTTTTCGCTTTTCGTGTAGGTAGGTACCTAAATAAAACAATTAAACAGTTATGATATATTCTTGTCTGTCTTTTTGTCCGTCTATCATAGCCAATTCGTTCCAGCTATTTCAAATACAAGTATATTGAGCTTTGGGCGATTAACTATAATAAAAACTGTACTGTGTGACATATCTATTAAAAGGGCTGGTTTTTAGAGTCTTTTTATAATTTAAAATACCGTAAGACTATTGTCTTACGGTTATTTAAGAAAATAGCTAAAAATCAGCCTCCCCACCCCAATTTCATTCCCCCGATCTCCAAAACTGTAGAACAAGACTTTCACGAAAGCAAAAAATATTTTCTCTTGGCGCTAAATCTCTTAATAGGCACAAATCCCGCCCATGTCCCGTCTACCGACTAATCTTTGTCCTCCCTCCCACCGTGATTGTCGGCTGAGTAAGCGGAATGTCTCAGGACATGTTCCAATGTCCTATTTCAGTTAGAACAAGTTTATGAAAACTAGCTGCGGCCTAGGAGGTTACAGGGTACCAGACGCAACGGGATTCCAAGTTATAGAGTAGCCTAGTATAGCCTTTAAGTATTATGCAGGTATGTCTGGAGGAATACTCCCGTATAGATTCTACCCGCGGATTGGCCTGCCTGGTATTTTGATAAGTGTCCTATGTCTTTCTTCAGGTCCTAGGCAATCCTACATACTTTAATTTTATTTGAGATCGGTGTAACAGTTTAGACGTGAAAACGTAATAAACGAAGTTACTTTCGCATTTATAATATTGTAAATAGTCATCATCTTCCTGCCCTTATCCCATGTTACTTGGGGTCGGCGCAACACGTTTTGTGCTTCCATTCTGTCCTATCAACCGTCACGCTATCACTAACTCCCTTTTCTTTCATATCACTCCTAACACAATCCATCCATCTTTTCTTTGGCCTCCCTCTCCCTGTCCATTCATCAACATTAATGTTTTAATATACAATATTAATAGTAGTACGGTTAGAAAATGCCAAAAAATATTTTGGTATTAAGACAATTCGTATCAATATCCCTGATCATTTTATACAAAGAAATATGCTAGATATGATGTATGATTTCCTAACTGTATAGGATTCTTCAGAATTCAAGTAAAAAATTCAAACAAACCAGGTTTTAACTAAAGGATTACCTGAACAGGTTTGAAGAGATCCGAATCTTCCCTCGGGCAAAATAAAAAGGTATCTCACTTCTTATGAAGTCCGTCTACAATAATTATGAGTTATTTAATATTTTAAATCATAATTGGCTTAGATGAAAAAGTCCTTTTGCATTCAGAATTAAGCAATTTCTGCATTTAAGTTACGATATAGCATCCAGCCTCCCACAAGGTGAACCCATTTAAACCTGGTTAAGGTTTTTTTACTATTGAAGGAGCACGCTTACCTAGAAGTAACCTATTCACTCTTGACTTAAAGACTCCCAGGTTGTAGCTATCAGGAAACACAGACTCTGGCAGGGAATTCCACTCCTTAGCTGTATGAATGAATGTGTTCCCAAAACGTTTTGTGCGTGTGGGTGGGATAGCCACCATGTATCGGAGGCGCGTCCGGCTACGAGAATCCACTGGATGCAAAACACACAAGGCCGGTCGAAATGATGAAACTTAGGAGAGGTTTATGGACATAAATTAAAAGGTCGCAAAGAAAACAAAGCGATCATCGCATCATGATGAACGCGACGATCGCCGATTTGCGATTATTGCGATGATTGCTTTGTATAGGGCGACACAAATGACAACCAAACATATTGACACATTGGACACTGTACAATTAGTTTCCAATAAACGTTTTGACTTTCGTTTTGATTTTTTTGTTTGTTTCAGCAACCCTGCTATACCAACCTAACTAAGTTTCTAGCCAGTTAAACATGGTCAAAATGTCGTTTAACCACGACGTTAACAGTTCACGTATATCTCACACCCGCACACTAGAAGTTCAAATATTATGCAACATCGTTTAACACCGAAATTGCGTCAAACTCATAACCCTCTATTTACCCAACAGTGATAATGTGAGATTACGATAATTTTAACAGTTTTCACTGCCGCAGTTAAAGATAACTAATTGTTAGAGCAAATGTTTAGTTTGAGATGACCGGACGGTTATTATGTCGGTAAGAGTTTAGGGTTCCGAGGTTGAATAAATCGCTTCTTAAAAAGGACTTCCTCTTGTATGTTTGAGTTTTTTTTTTTTTTAAGGATGGGAAATCATCAAATGACTTCTTCCACTCTGTGTGGAGCGGAAGGGCGTGTCAGACTCTTACTGACTAAAACCCATCCGTGTTCCTTCTAAAGCCCTTTGCGTTCCAGGGTCGCGGTGATGTTTGAGATAATGCAGTCATTTTGTGAGAATATGTAATGTTACTAAAACAGGCTAAGTTTCACAACCCACACTGGTCCCAAAGATATTTATAAAAAATGTGTTTAATATGTGTTTACTGATTTAAAATAAAATTCCAAATAGTTATTTCTATAGCACTAAGAAGTTTATGGAACTTGAAAATTAATGTTAATGATGAAAGAACATGAATAATTGATTTTATGATAATTTTAATTGCATGGCAGGCAATACATTGACTTTTAGGAAATAAGTTCATTCCTTGTAATTTGTATGTATTTTCTTGCAAATAAACATTTTTATTTGATTTGATACCTGTTTTTTTTAATTTTATTGGTCGATTGGTTTATTGGTCAGCCTGTTGGTCGAGTGGTTAGTGACCCTGACTGCTTAACCGGAGGTCGTGGGTTCGATTCCCACCCAGGACAAATCTTTGTGTGATGAGCGTGATCATTTGTTCTGTGTCTGGGTGTAATTTGTGTATAATATGTATGTATTTAGAAATATATAAGTATGTTTATCAGTTGTCTGGTTGCCATAGTACAGGCTCTGCCTAGTTTGGGATCGGATGACCGTGTGTGAGTTGTCCCAGGATATATTATTATATTATATTATTATATTAATTTTATTATAGTGCAAATAATATAATAGTCGACTCTTAGCTCGTGGTTGTTAGTGCAGCGACTAATTTAAATAAATAAATATTCTCATACAGAAATCTTATTATGATTTCTGTATGAGAATTCCGGTGCGATGAGATCGCCCATTGTACTTACACCTTGTTCTATAAATGTTTGCCCTGTTCTTAATGTGTGGTGTACAATAAAGTTTATTACAATAAATATTCGCTTTTTCCTTTTTGCACAAAACAAAACTGTACGATAGAATTATGCTACTCATTCAAGGGCATTATTCATGATTAAATAAACAAAAAATTTATTTAAACGTGTGCTATGCTTGGCGCCAAATAAACTTGCAACAGCGGTCATTAACCCACCTACATTTTTTTGACATTTCATTTCAAAATCGGATACAGACGTAAAGCTGCCTGAATCTACATCTATCGAGATCGTTAACATTTTCTAGTAATGAAAAACCCATCCATAATTTATTTGTTCGGGTACCTGTGAAGAGATAAAAGTGCTGGATATTTCAATTCATAATATTACAACACCAACATTAAAATGCAAATAATCACAAACACCTTCCCGTCCATCTGTGACACTGGTCCAGTAAAACGTGAATTCTACTTGTTCGCCGTTTTATTTCATCTTCCCTGGCACCAACGTACCAGCACCTCATCAGCACCCACCATCACGATTACACCGCTGCACAATAAGGGAAAGGTCAATTTCCTTTATTGCAAATTTATTTGGCGCCTACCATAGTTTTGCGTTTCACTCTAAGAGCTAGCTAGAGCGAGCCAGGTGTCAGATGATATCCAAATAATATTCAAACATCCTCAATTAGCATCATACTAAAGTGTGAATTACCTCAAAAAGTAATGTTTTCGCTTTTATATTAAGTTAGGTTGAAAGTGAACTTCACAGCATATCATCATCTGCCTAGCCTTTTCCCAATTATATGGGGTCGGCTTCCAGTCACATCGGATTCAGCTGAAAACCAGTATTTTACGTGGAGCGGCTGCCTACCAGACCTCCACAACCCATTAACTGGGTAACACGGTAGTCATTGGTAAGACTGGTGTCAGATTTTCTGGCTTCTGACAATCCGTAACGACTGCCAAAGATCTACAAATGACAGCCGGGACCAACAGCTTATCGTGCTTTCCGAGGCACGGAGGAGTCTCGGTATGTTAAGATGGTCACGACCACAGACCAACCTCGGCAAGAGTTGCTTAACCTTGAAGATCGACCCGTGCGGCTGTTATTATTTAGCCACGAGCTCCTTTAAACTTCACAGCATAATATGACAATATATAAATCTTAAAACGATCTCAAAGATTGACAAAAAACGATCACTCAATGCATTGCCGAGTCTCAAATCAAAAACAATACACAATATACATTGTAAATGAACAAACCATTATTCATACACCCATCACAAAAGTTTATCGATCATAAAATAAATAATATTCATGTCAGTGGGTCAAGCAGAGATAATAAAAATAAATAAGGGTCGTTTTTTTTTTTGGATGTGGCAAAGGAATCTCGCAAAACCGCTTTGGGTTGCCATATGGAGAGGAGGTAGCAGGTTCACAAAACTCAAGATGTTGCCATTATGCGAGTTACTGGCTGTTTACTTTTTTTGTGGATGGTCCTTGAATTAATATAACATCATCGGTGGGGTTCAAAAGGTTGATGTGTAAACCCGACTGCGGAGTAGTGATGTTATTAAAATCTGAATCTGTCTGATTTTTACGTTTGTTGTTACGAATAAAACTGTCTGTTTAAAGCAAAACTCAATATATATATTTTTATAATAGACTCGCGTTTTGCCTATTTACTTCACCAGATGGTTAGCCATGCTGTCGTCGATGATGAAGCACGCTTGTATATAAGTAAACTCTTCACTCCAGGCATAACAACCATTATATTGTTTAACACCAGAATTTGTGCTCAACTTGAAATTGAAAGAAGAATGGTTCCAATCCATTGAAAGAAACTAGTTCTTCAAGACTCTTCTAGTTTGAAGGATAGGGTTCTCACTTAGTAACTTTTGCCCGCGACTTCGTACGCGTATATTCCGTTTTTCCCGTTCCCGTATAGCCTATAATACATTATCTTCCTCATGAATGTGGCTATCATATACAAATATAATTTTCCAAATCCGCCGGGTAGTTCCAGAGATTTGAGCGTTTTTTATTTTTTATTTTTTATTTAATATGGGTTTGCTCTGGGTTGACTCTAGTCTAGGTCATAGATGACAGAGACAAAGTCGACGATGGAGCGAGCTTACCCAGAAGAAGCAAACAACAAACAACAAACTATTCAGCTTTATTATATTATATATAGTATAGATATTCATACCACTAATCATCCTTGTAGCTACAACACTGATGTGACGTAGGCTAATCTTTTTGCTAAAAAAATAAATAGAAAAAAAAAAACATATAGTCGAATCGAGAACCTCCTCTTGAAGTCGGTTAAAAAGAAGACTAAATTCTATTATATTCTGACCTATTTTGAGTTAAAAATCTTCATACAGAGAAATAGCTGTAACTTAGAATATAAACTTTTGGAACATTAAGAACCCAACCGTGCCAAACCGCTCGCACTTGTCCATATTATTTTGTTTGTTTATACTTTCAAAGTGGTTCTCAGAAACACGACACATACCCACACAATGCAGTTTGTTTAGATAATTTTAGTGGCCGCTGGCGACCGTATCGGTAGCGGGTTCGATTACCATTTGATGTTGAAACTTGACACATTATGAATAGATTTGGAGTGAAAAAAAACTGATGATTTCTTGGCTCAAACAATTTGGACTGCAATATACAAAGTAAATAACTTTGAATTTCTTCCAGACCTTCAATTTTATATATGTATTTAAACTTTATGTACATTTTAGTAGTACATAGGCGGTCTTAATACAACAAAGCTCCCTGTACCAGCCACATTTGGGTTAAAAAGACAACACTACGGTAGGTGTGGTGTACCTACAACAAATAAATGTATTTTTTAATTGGAATAAGTTTCGTAAATATTATCTACCCTCTATACTAATAATACGTATATACCGGCCAAAGACATAACTCTCCTTTTGCGTCGCTGTAGTCGGGTAAAAATACTTAATTATTTACTTCATTATGCTCAAGATAATTAACTAATTAATAACAAACATTACAATCAAGAGAACTCATGGTAACTAATTGCTCTGAGTAACACTTTAGTTTTCAATTCAGAGCTATTTTGATGCCTGAGAGAAATATTTAATAGTCGTCGCGCCCATGCGTCTGCTCGCACGAGGTGACGTCATAAGCAAATAAAATTGTCTGCTGCACTATTGGTAGAGACGTGACTTCACGTGACCTAACTTTAGCATTCTCAATCACTAATAGTAGATCATGCACCGAGGGGATAAAGCAGTGTCTTATGTCACGGGCGACATATTGAATCCCGAACGCAATGAAGGATGCGAGATATTAGAGTTCAACTCACAAGTAAAATTTGCACGCTTATATATATTAAGCATAACATGTTTGTTCACATTATTAACACTACCATCTTTATACCATGTTTTTGGCAAATAAATGATATTCTATTCTATTCTATTCTAAGCGAAGCGAGGGAGTTAATACAAGAATCCTGAATGCAGCGAGGGAGTTAAGCTAGTCCAAGACAAAGACACTTTTATCCCTGAGGAGCATACTATACTTATAACACCTAACGCGGGAAAATCGTGAAAAATAAATTGACTACCGACCTAGAAACGTATGGCATTTCTGTGCGCATTTCACCCGACAAAATGTACTGAACAGCAGATATTTTTTTCGCGATTTAGGGATTGATCCCATAGTAAAACTTGTTCATACTGAAGAGTACAATGACCCCTTTTCAGGTATTGCATTTATTCTGTTACACGTTGTTTAAGTACATATGCATCTATTATTAACTAGCTATTTTGGCAGCCATTGTTAATTTTCAAAAAGTTGGGCAGCCATTTTTATTTTTGATAATAGGTTCATGGTTTTATCTTCAATAATGACGGACTCCCATACAAACTTCAACCCTTTTTCACCCCCTTAAAGAATGATTTCTGGGATAAAAACTATCCTATGTCCTTTTCCGGGACTCAAACTATCTCTATAACAAATTTCATCTAAATCGGTTCAGCGGTTTAAGCGTAAAGCGGTAAAATACATACAGACAGACACACTTTCGCATTTATAATATTAAGTATGGATTATCTAACAAGTATGCAATCTCATTGTCTACTCTAATATCTTTACATAAACAGAGGAAATAAGATTTCTTCCCATAGGTGAAAGTGTTATGCAGATCGTCTTTAGAGACTTTGTAAGAACTTAGAAGTTTTTATCAAAGCCTACGTATGACATAAGAACAGTGCTTTGACAGGATCTTTGTTTGTTACCTAGGTTAATAATATTGTTTTAGTGACTAGCTTCTGTAAGAGAAATTATGGAAATTATACCAAGGAAACATGCTCTCGGTATAAAATGTGAAGGTCCAATCTCTCTCTCCACACTGTGTTCGTATACCAGAGATCTTAATTGCACCTGCGCTATTGCCCCGACGCACCCTTTGACTCAGACGTTATGTCTATGGAATAGTTGGGGAACCTCAGGGTTCCCCAAAAAAACGTGCTGTCGGTATAAAATGTGAAGGTCTAATCTCTCTCTCCACACCGTCTTTGTATACCAGAAAACTTAATTGCACCTGCGCGACTGCCCCGGCGCACCCGTTGACTCAGACGTTATGTGAAATATTTTTCACTGGACTTAGGTCCAGTGGTGGAAACGACTTCGAATATATAGGAGTAAGACCTTGCCATAGCTACTGTCAAGTAGCCATATAATAGAGAATACTTAAAACAAAATCCCAGACAATGATACGATACGAGTACATGTATAGTCAATAAATATTAAAAGTCAAATAAATTTTTATTTCCTCGTCGAAGGCCGCCGATGACATGAGCTGAATGAATATTGGTTAAGGCTGATATCGTATTCGGCGTTTTACCCACATATCTGCGAAGGAGGTTTGTGTTTCGAGTAATAACATCCGCACGAGTCAAGCGATTGAAGAGGTCTGTCCGCGGATGGGTGACCATTAAATACAGACAGCCCCTTCCGTTCCTCAAAAAGCACGATAAGCCGTTCGTCCTGGTTCATATTCGTAGACTTTTAACAGTCGTTAAAACCTCAACGACTGTTCCTCTCACTGATCCTGTTTACGAAGGAGGTCTGCCCTACTTGGGTGGAGTACCGCCGTGTCCTCGTAGAAGCGATCGGCGGCGGCGACTTCTCGCGTCCGGCCCTGGTTCAAACCATGGCCCGGAGCGAAGGGGCATGGGAAGCAGTCACCTCCTTCTGCGAAGCAGTAATGCAAGCGAAGAGGAGGCAGGACGCGTGAGGGAGAGCCAAACCTCGCGCCCCAGCGCCGCAACAGAAGAAGACGCCCCGGGCGTCGGGAGTTGCAGGGCGATTCCCGGCTATTGTAGGCTTGGGCCTGCGGACGGCGAGCGATGGGTGGCTCGCCGTAAGGACCAGGCCCAGGGCGATGGCGCGTTGTGTTCCAAGCACGTCTCAAAGAGATGTCAACATAATTGACGGGGCCCGCTAGGCCAGTGCCTGCCAGGGTTGCGGAATTTTTCGAAAGGGTTACCGTGGCCCTGAAACGCAACAGGCATTTGTAGCGACAGGGGCCCACCCCTGTCCCTCCAAATGCCCGTTGCGTTCCAGTCCTTTAGTCAGCAAGTCTGACACTCCCTCCACTCCGCCCAGTACAATAGGAGTCATTTGAAGACATTCCATCAAAAAACAAAAAGGGGTAGGTATCCTGTTACCAAGTGCTTTCTGAGTTGTGGAGGTTAGAAACCCAATTAACCTACCTTTAATAACGTTCAAAGTCGCAAAATCATCTCGGCGAAAATTAAAATTAAAATGTCTACTAATTTGGATTCGTAAGGGGCCTGCATATTTTCAAAATAAAGAGTCCTGCGTCGAAGTCATAGGGGCCCCGATATCCTAATGTGCCCAGGGCCTCCAATAGGTAACAGACGGCCCCGCTTCCATAGTATTACCATTTAATTGTGTACTGCGTCCGGTTACTTGTTTTACATTATCAAGTACATTCCTAAGATCATTAAGAAGATACGACAAGTCCACTTATCACTGTCAGGAGTGAGATCATGACATTAATAGTAGTGACCATTACTCTAAGCAATTGTTAATTAAGTAACTGTAATCAATCAATCGACTATCTCCATCAGCTGTTCTGGAATATTTAAAGCATTTTAGGTGTCCACGCTCTCTTGAATTGAATTCTGAGGGGTTTTTTTGACAGTTTTTGACAGTCCTGCAATGTTTTTGCTAGATAATTAACAGAATCTTCAGATCAGTTATTATACGGTGAGACATTGGTCAAATATGATCCTATCAATAGGTGGAAATAGTATTTAACAAAAAATTGTTAAAAATACATTTTTTATATGACTGTTCAAAATTTATATTTATAAAAAATATGTTATTTTGATTTCATTGGAATACATTTCTAATTAATAATAATAATAAATAAAATAAGTATTGTGAGGAGGTTCCTTTCTCTGGAGCCCTAACCACCGGTAGCTTGGACCTTGCTCCCGACACCGGCGGACTACTGCTTTTTATATTTTTAAATGTTTTTTTTTTTAATGTGTGTGTTTTTTTTTAAGAAATATTTAAAAATATAAATTAGTATGTAAGTGAAATGAATAAAGAGAATAAAATAATAATATTGTTAAAAAAAAACAATTTTAAACAATAGTTTAAAAGTAAAAATATTACTTTTAAAATATTGTTAAAAAAAAAAACAATTTATTTATTATTGTTATAAAATATATTATTTTAAAATACTGCTTTACGAACCGGAGTTTTATTGACAAAGCAGTTTCAACAGCCACTTCTGTCCAAAGCCTAAAGACATGAACCACAATGTCACCGATACCAACATAAGGTTATTAAAAGCTACGCCTGCTACATACGTAATGATCGTCTGGCCCGCCTCTCACGTGATGAACGAGATCTTCTTTACTTTCGATTTCACCTTAGCGACATCTTTTTTGGAGATTGCTCAAGGTTCTTTGATTAGTTTAAACTTTATTTGAGTTTTTTCAAGGATCTGCCTTTCAGACTTTTTACGAAATATTGAATAGTGACAGTATTGGATTAAGTGTCGGAACCAATTTAATTGCGATATTATTAATCCTTATCCTTACTAATATTATAAACGCGAAAGTTTGTATGTATGGATGTATGTTTGTTACTCTTTCACGTCAGAACGCCTGAACGGATCTTGATGAAATGCACAGGCACAGAGGTAGATTCTAGTCTGGACTGCTTTGCAAAATTGGCCCTCGGATCTTCATCATATAGGTTATTAATGACTAATACTAGATGTCGCCCGCGGCTCCGTCCACGTCTAAAATTATCCCAAGGGAACATATTCCTGGGATAAAAAGTATTCCATGTTAATACATGGAATACTTTTTATCCCTAAACATATTCCTGGGATAAAAAGTATTCCATGTATTAACATGGAATACTTTTTATCCCAGGAATATGTTCCCTTGGGATAATTTTAGACGTGGACGGAGCCGCGGGCGACATCTAGTATTAGTCATTAATAACCTATATGATGAAGATCCGAGGGCCAATTTTGCAAAGCAGTGCCTTTCCGTCAAAAATGTAGGGAAATAATAAATGTTTTTGACAGATTGAGACTGAAATACGCATGTGAACGTAGCTTTAAAATCTGTAGAATTCATCATCATCATGCCGAAAGACGTCCACTGCTGGATATAGACCTCCCCTAAGGGCCGGTGGTTGCCTTAATCACCACGCTTGGCGATTGCAGTGTAGCTGTTAGAATGCACAGAGAATGCTGCTGCCCATTCTCTGGTGAGTCCCTTAGTCGCCTCTTACGACACTTACGGGAAGTGATGGGATGGTGCTATTCTTTTACGTCCGACACCATACACACAAAAATATGTAGTGAATTGGCCGACAGATGTACTGACACGTTTTATTTTTCCTCGATCTCGATTGGTGGAAAGTGAAAGATGAGATCTACGATAGAGTGAGCTAGCTTATAAGATGCCTGCCCACTCTAACTTTGAAGCGTGGCTGGTAACAGATGGTAAAGGACAGATTGGCAGGGATTTCCAGACGCTAATCTTTATTTAAGTTTCTATATTATTCATTAATTGACAATACTCATCATCTGCCTAGCCTTTTCCCAACTGTATTGGGATCGACTTCCAGTCAAACCGGATTCAGCTGAATACCAGTATTTTACGTGGAGCTGTCTACCATACAACTCTGAGTCTGGGTTAATTGACAATACTGTACAACATAATTATGGGGACCTTTAACACAGTTAATAATTGTCTGAAAATATCATTGCCAATCACCCAAAACAAGTCTAAATTAAAATCAACTCGCAAGTTTTATGTTCTTGTCATAAAAAAAATTGTTTTACACATATAATAGTTATGTAATTGGTATATAAACAATGCCACACCTACATATTTCTCGAATTTTATCACCCAGGCAATAAATAAATCTATTATTTTGTAGCCTAGACCCCAAGGCGAGAGCCCACGCGGTTACATCATATTGCTTATAAGGAGCCGGTCAATTTGCAAGAGTGTGTCAAAAAGTAGCTTATGAGTTAACTAAATAGTAAGGTTTTAGCATAGTGACATTATTTTGACATCATCATTAAAAAACCGGCCAAGTGCGAGTCGGACTCTCACACGAAGGGTTCCGTACCATACCGTGAAAAAAATACGTGTCTTGTAGTACTTGTAATTGTTAATTTAATTTAATTTGTATTATTTGTTTATTTATTAGTGGCAAAAGAAACACACACTGGGAAAATTTTAACTACCTATTATTGTTCTTGAGATACCTCCAGCCCGCTGATTGACAGACGGACGGACCAACGGACGGAAGGAACGGACAGACAGCAGAGGCTTAGTAATAGGGTTCCGTTGAGTACCCTTTTGGTACGAAACCCTAAAAGGATAGGATAAGCCTTCTTATTTATGATTTTCTGCGTAAGGTCAGACTCACATCCGGTGTGTATGACATAAACGAATAAAAATAAGTATGTAAGGATGTCAGCAGGTGGCGTTCCGAAGTTACTGTTTACCTCCATGATAATATGCACGTTGTACATATTGTCAGGAGGGTATCCTTGGCTCCAGGTCTCTGGCAGACAAGGTAGCCCTTTGGAAGCGTCTGGCAAAAAGTAAAAGAGAATTTGAATTAGGAATATGAAAATATGTTTTGTGTGTATATGGGACTCCGGTACCAGCACCCGTTGAAGGCTGATGCCAAATATATTATATATATTACATAGTTTTATTTTATAATAATATCATAAGTAACACTAGCGTGAGTCCGCTAGTGTTACAATATTTTGATAAATTAGCCTTCCGAGGGCTAATTTCTATATTTGAAAGTAACATTCACACTCCCAACTCATTAAAATGTAAGGAAATGGAGAAGTCTTCTAAACAGATTATGGATTGCAATAAAATATTTAAGATTTGAGATTTCGACTAAGATGCAAATGTGAAACTCCCATTAGAATTTTCTATCTCTCATCGAGCCAGTGCGAATGCAACTCTACCAATATTCGCAGAGCTGAGCTGAAAAACACTACAAAGTATAAAATAACATTTTTCGGAAGTCGGTGTTAAAATACAAAGAAACAACCAAAAACACCGACTTCCGAAATTAAAGTTATTTTATACTTTGTAGTATTTTTTTTATTTGGAAGTCGGTTGTATTTTATTCTTGTATACCTATGTCAAGGTATGTCACCTGTATTGCCAAGGGGTATAATGTTACCCACTTATTGGGTTGAGGAGGTCAAAGAGGCTATTGCTCCACGAAAAATACGATTTTGATTCTGAATAAATCTTTTTTTAAGATATATACAGATGAGGATGGGATACGCACAGAAAATACGGTCAAAATGAAGAAACCATGTTTTTATCTACTATTTAATTAAATAAATATCAACGATTTTAAACTACGTTACATACATTTAAAAAATAAAAAATCACTTCTGAAAACATAATATGGCTTCAAAATTAAATAATTGTATAGGTAAAGAATAACTATTTCTATACATTATTACAATCACAAGTAAAATATATAATAAATAGCATGGTATTATTGCTGAGTAAATAAATAATTGATAATAATGATGTTGAATAAATAACATGTCGGCTCATAGAGTACTCTGTGTGATTATTATATGCCCTAAGTACTAGATATTTATTATTATATTTATTTATTTATATTTAATAATTATTCGGTAAATGGGCGGTTTATATAAACCTTCAACTTTTTTATAAATTAATACTTGATTATGATTCTACACAACTGTTGATAAATTATTAATAATTTTCGTATGCATATTTTATTTGAACAGTCATGATTAAATAATTTCGTAAAACTTAAAAGTATACAATACATACATTTATTTAAAAGCAATCACTATATATTTTCTATTTATAATTTTAAATACATGGAAGCACATTTATCTTAGACAACGCATAATTTTGAAAGATATTAGACACTTTAAATATTTATTATATATTGTTAAAAAAATCAAGAAGGAAATTATTTTTGTATTTATGGCACAATAATTATATTTTATATTCTCTGAAACGTTTAATTATTTATTTTGGTTAGTGTCCAATATCCAACACAAATACATATAACAATATATTGGAAATCTAATAATAATAATGTGTGTCATCTCACTCATTTATACAAAATCGGACTACGAGTATCTTATATTTATAATATTTTATATTAAAATCACCTAATATATTATTAAAATTTCTTCAAACGCTACAAAGGTAAACAGTTTTAGTAAAATTATAGGATTAAATATTTTTCTTACTATATTGTCTTATTTTATAAATGTATAGATAAATTTTATAAATGGGCTACAGTTTTTTTTCTACTAAGTATATATTAAAAATTGACAGTATAAATAGACATATATCATTTTGAACACGCTAGTAATGTATCTGTTTTTAAATAATTGTATTTTGTGTACAAGATAAATAATAAAATAAATCGACAATATTAAAAAAAATAAAGGATGACAAATTTGATGTGATTTCCTTTTTGTGACAATTTGTTATTTATAACTCGTTAGGTGCTTTTTGATGTGATACCACACACGCATAAATAGTTTGAAAGATATATCAAGATAAATTTAATATATAAAATCTACAGTATAATATATTAGAAACGTTTGGCTAGAATAGAATATATTTTTAGATTCTTTGGTCTCATTTAGAACACAGAAGTTTGAATATTCAATGTTTTAGGTCGCAGTGACTCCGAAACATATAAATATTACGATTTAATCATACAGCTAAATTAAAAATGAATTAAAAATAATTTATTTTTAAAGCCGATCAACCAAATCGCAAAATTCACTGTAGATATAAATCTAATGATATGAATATAAAGAACAACTACAAAATCCATTTATACAACATAATATTTATACTTAACTAATATATAGGCCTTTATATTAACATAAATTAAATGCATTTAAGAATGATTAACGATTCGAACCATAAATTCTCGACAAACACCATTTAGATTCAAAAGATGACGCGTCCCGAAGCGCTTTTAATGTTATCTCTTAAAAATTAAATATCTAACATCGAACTAACACTTAAATCCTTTAAGGATAACAAATATAATTATAATAAATAGATGTATTTTTCTACTTACGTATAATAATAAGCGATAAATTAATCTAAGTAATTACGACCAAAACCTAGTGTTAGTTTAAATGAGGTTTATTTCGTTGTATTTTTGTAATAAAATTCTCAAAAAAATGTATTTATATTTGGGCATATTTTGACAAGCAAATGATTTTTTTAATTATTGTGTAATTAATCAATATTTATTCACCAGATTTCAGTCAGCAATAACAGATAAACATTTGATATAAGTATTAAATATCAATAAAATCTAAGCGTCAGCTACATGGAAGACCAATAGATAGTTAACTTTTAATAATACTGTTACTTTAACCTAAATATGCTTAATAATTATAATTATCAATAATTATCGTACAATTAAACGTACATGAACGTGTCGACACACGGCAAACGGAAAGTCATCAAATTATTCTAAAAATCTAAAACATAATGCGCTTAAATATTTTTTTAAATACGACTACACGTTACATAATTTTTGAATTAATAATTATTACATGTAAATATCATTTTAGTATAATTATATTTTGATAGTATATGGCACAGCTATATTTGGCACATAATTATGATATTATATAAATTTTTGTGCGTGATGTTTTAGAATTTATTTATTTTACTTTCCCACGATCGTAATCCTGTAAGGTTAGATTCAAATATATATAAAGATTTATTCATGTAATACTTTCCTTTGTAAATATATAAGATAGCATCCCTCAGTTATATTTCAGCTATAATCCACGAAACATATATTAACTGAAAAGTATATTGTCAAGCGAATATAAACCCTAACCAAACAGGACTAAGGTGTTACTTTCCGAATCCCTTTGGTCTGAGATCCTGCTTTTAAGTGGGACTGAGTGGAATTAAGACTTGTTGTGCTTGGCCAACTCCTCGGCCTGCATCTTGGTCCTCAGAGTCGGAACGTCCTCCGGGATACGGACGATCTTGTTGAATTTCTGGAAAAAATATAAAAATTAAATTATTTGGTTCTACTAATAGGTCCCGGACCGTTATATTTGATTTTTTCTCTTCTCGCATCTTTATTACACTAATTTACTAATGGACATGTTGAAATACAGGGAGTTGAGGAACTAAATGAAGAAGGCTATATTAGAACATCATCTGAAGTACTCTGACGACATTAAAATATAAGGCCGTCAATAATATAAACAATTATATTTGGTACTGCAATACTACATTAATACATAATCAATAAATACCACTTCATAGCGTGACTCACCTCTTGCCAAGTACCAGGAGTGACGCGCCACAGGTAGACCATGTATCCAGGGATGCACATCATCGAAGACAGGGCAGTGAACCAGCCGAAGGCATGCGACCACCAGGGGTACTCGTAGTTCATGTATTTGATCGGCTTCCATTGGACCAAGTTGAAAATGAAGACGCTCTGTAGAGATCAAACAATGTTAAAATTAGAACAAAGAAATCGGTTTTCTTTATCAAGTCATAGCTCAGGTATAAAAATAAAGTGGAAAGAAATATAAGCGAGACCATATTCGTTTTCAATATAGTTGGAGTCGTTTTCTTGTGAAAAATTATTCAAAGCCAATTTCAATTCAACCATTCAAAGTCATAGTATTATAAAAGCGACTATAGAAAAAACTATTTTTAAAGCCTAAGAAAATAAAGCTAGTGAAGTTATTTCCAAAAAGAACACCTCATAAAATAAAAGAAGGAAGTAGGTTTGAGAATCTTCAAAAGATAATTTAGAAAGTCTTAAACAAACCAAGTTCCAAACTCACAATGCAAATAGCAGGCGTGAATCCAACCCAGCAGAACTTCCACCAGATAGTAGGGTAGTAGCCAATCATTTCCTTGATACCGTCGTAGAACCGGTTGACGCCGAAGGCCCAGGATATGGAGACGCACTCGAAGAAGATGAGGAACAGCAGGCAGAAGCCAGAGACGGCATACGAATCGAGGATTTGGAAGACGTACATGCCACCCTGGGGACAGATTATGTTGATAATAATATTTAAATTTTAAAGTATGACCTAGTTCAATCCACTGCTAATCCACTAACACAGCATAGTAGACCACGTCCGCCAGTCTTTAATGCCAGAGAAAAAAGAGGGAGATTGCAGAAGCATCATCCTCCAAAATCAGTTACGGAAATAGCCTTTTTCGCTTAAGAAATGTTATTATTTATATATTGTTGTTTTTTTCTATTAGGTACGTTTTGGCATGATTTGAAATGATTGCAGTCAACATTTCTTTTTCTTTTGTACGGAAACGTATCGCCTGTGTCATTTGTAGATAATTTGTGAATAGCTAGAAGATCACAGGATACCACTAGATATCGAATACCCTAACGAATACAAAGTTACTGTTAAATTGTTTTTCAAAGATCCTTATAGATAATTTTTACCACATTTTTCCTCACTTCACAAAAAGCTACTTTGTATTCATCCAAGTCTCTGCCGTAAAGACGTAAGTTGAATTCGAATGAGAGTAACTACTCCCTTACAATGCCATGTTTGGAGATTCGCTTCGGGTTTGTAGACACTACAAAACCTTGACGGTGGCCATGAAATCGATTTCTATGCCAATAAATAAATTAGGCGCCTACGTGTAAAAATGTTGTTTGGAGTTCATAATGAAGTGTTTGTTGCTATGTGCTTTTTACGAAGTTAATTTTGTAAGATATGTTAAAGTTCTTTATCCAGATCTACAAAACAACACAGATTTGGAATCACACGAGGAAAATAATAAAAAAATGACAAATTTGGAATTATAAAAGGAAAAAAATCAATGAATAGAGTGAACAGGCTTCTTCTGGGTAAGCTCGCTCCATCGTCGACTTTGTTTCTGTCATCTATGACCTAGACTAGAGTCAAGAGCAAACTCATCTCAAAAATAGTAATAATAAAAAATGACAGATTTGAATTGCATGCTTTCTACTTCTTTAAGGTTACTAATGGGCCATCAGGTTTTAGCATTGTCCTTATTATTCTGATGTATGTGCTTTAACACCCGTAGGCCATAGACATTCTGCCTGTCAGATTCCATTGTCAAGTCAGCTTTCAGTCTAATTGGATGCTGTTGATTCCAGTACTTTAAACAGAGTTATCAGTCATCTATAACCAAGTTGCACGATATTACTATTAGACTATTACACAGTAATTTTCCCTATTAAAGGATGAATTGATAATTGTATACTACTGTATCTGGTCCAATCCATCCAGATCCAAAAAAAAATGTTCGCAACATGTTGACAAAAAAGGGCTAGAGAGCATTCTATAAATATATTCTGAAACAGGATCCACTACCAAAATCGTAACTTCCTCCATTAAGATTAAAAAGACCAAAACTGTTAGCTACTAGACTACACATACCTTAGTTATGTATTTATTCGCTAAGTGAACAATGTATGTTTCTTAACCCAAATAGCTAAATTTCAGATTATTACAGCGCCACTCTCCACGGCAAAGTCATTTATACTTTTGGTATAACATAAAACAACCAAAAATATATTATAGAAAAAGAGCAATGTTTAACACTTACCTCAGAAATACACGACAGCCCAACCAAATACGAGATGACACAAGTGATAGCGATGAAGATCTCCTTCCTTCTCCTGAGGAGCTTGGGCCACTCATCAATGACAGCAGTGATGAAACCTTCCATGGTACAGAACTGGCTGTCCAGACCTATGAGAAGCAGCATGAAGAAGAAGAGACAGGACCAGAGGGGAGCCCCTGGTAGCTGAAGCACTGCTGATGGATAGGCTAAGAAAGCTAAGCCAGGACCTGGAAAAAAGATGGTTATTGTTTTAGAGCTACATTTTGCTAGAAAAATATCAATCATAAAAAACCTAAAAATAAATTCTAAGTCTTTACATTAGTTTAATTTCCAAATCGAATTTCTGTGATTTTTATATATTTTAGATACATATATGACGGTTAAAAAGTTTTCGGTTTTACGTCGGTTAAAAAATACAGTCATCACGCCAGTATCTCATTTATAATGACATAAACCCATGTTAGAATTCGACTCTATTGATGACAATAGAGTAATTCCGATTAAAATCCAAAGCCGTGCCATGTTAGTCTTTATAAATATTAAGTTTTAAGATATTACCTGATGCAGCCACTTCAGCAACCGGTCTTTGTTGCTCATGGGCCATGAACCCAACCACTGAGAAGATGACGAAACCAGCAAACATCGATGTACTGGAGTTTACAGTACACACGATCAAGGCATCCCTGAAATAAAGCATATTGATGAAGAGAATGTCATAGATAATAAAATTCATCAGCTAAAATTAGATTTATTGAATTGAATTTATAAGCAGACAAATATTTTATTCAACATGAAATGTGCGTAGCATTGTTAACATATTGTACCTAATAGCTATAGAAAAATATAAGAGTACTGGCTGCTACACTGATAATGCCTTTTATTTATTTCTTCGCTTATTATCTGCCACAAATCAGGAACTCGTGGCTAAATGCTAACAGCCGCACGGGTCGATCTTCAAGGTTAAGCAATGCTTGCCGAGGTTGGTCTGTGGATGGGTGACCATCTTAACATACCGAGACTCCTCCGTGCCTCGGAAAGCACGTTAAGCCGTTGGTCCCGGCTGTCATTTGTAGATCTTTGGCAGTCGTTACGGATAGTCAGAAGCCAGAAAATCTGACACCAGTCTTACCAATGAGTACCGTGTTACCCAGTTAATGGGTTGTGGAGGTCTGATAGGCAGCCGCTCCACGTAAAATACTGGTATTCAGCTGAATCCGGTTTGACTGGAAGCCGACCCCAATATAATTGGGAATAGGCTAGGCATATGATTATCTGCCACAAATCATGGTTTAATAAGTTTTATACATATTTCATCCGTTGTGTCATTCGTCCTGTCATCCACACAAACATGATTGATGGATTGATAAAAATGCTGATGACATAAGTCCTGTACAATTATGTGCTAGAAGTACCAAATGAATTAATAATAATTAAACTTACTTATAAACATTGTTGGTAAACTTGTTATAACTTCCCAGAGCAACAAGAGTTCCCAACCCCAAGCCGTAAGAGAAGAAGATTTGAGTGACAGCATCGATCCACACTTCAGATTCCATCAGCTTCGACATGTTAGGCATCACGTAGAACTTGATACCCTGCATGGCACCGGGCAAAGTTATTCCTGGAACAATGATAATAAAGTTTATACTGCTGTAGCTAATTTTGATCGTGAATCGATTTGGAAATGTCAAGGACATTAAACTGTTATAAAAGCTTAAATAATTAACGACACTAATCTTTAATTTAATTGTTAATGTTAGTGACTTTAATTCGAATGTTGGTTCAAGTGTCATTTAAGTATACATGCAAATATTTTGAAAGCAAAAGAGTAAAAAGCAAGGTGTTGTGTAACTGTTTATTGACACTAGACCGACGACTTATTTTTAGCATTCTAAAATAATTGATTCCCTTTTATGCTATCTCTATGCCAAGATTTTCAGCAAATAAAGTTTTGAGTATTTTTTCTGAACAGTTCTTTTTTCCATCCAAATATCACTATTTCTTTATGTTGCACCTACCATGATTTTGTCTCTGCATCACTTTTAGCTTAGATCGACCGGTAGAATTTTCCTAAGCATTAAACCCGCTTTTATATACGATATTTTATCAATAACAGGTATAATTGTCGTCCTACTTGCTTTTATC
This sequence comes from Mamestra configurata, assembly GCA_002192655.3. NCBI lineage: Eukaryota > Metazoa > Arthropoda > Insecta > Lepidoptera > Noctuidae > Mamestra > Mamestra configurata. The sequence goes on along the minus strand of NDFZ01004706.1, from coordinate 41,665 downwards.
TTTAAAATTCCTGATATATATAGCTTTATTCTTCGTGATTGCAAATATTTTAGCTTATACCAGCTCTGCTAGATGCCCTCTCCTCATTACTTCCAGCTGGAAGTAATAATATTTCTAGTCCAGAATGTATTCAATGATTTCAATACCAACCTCTGATTAACAGCACAGTCAGCAAGAAGTAGGGGAACAGCGCAGTGAAGTAGACGACCTTGCCGGTCCACCGGACTCCCTTCCAGATGCAGAAGTAGCACAGCACCCACACCAGCAGCAAGGTCCCGGCCAGTTCCCAACGGATGTTGCCGATGTGCTCAATGCCGCTCGAGATTTGGAGGGCGCGGCGTCTGGAGAACGAGGAGTTGGTTTTAAAAAACAAAAAGTTCACATTGTGGAAGAGAATAGAAATACTCTTTTTGGACACCATAACAAATTACAATAGAAGTTTAAAAGTAATAGGGTGTAACATTGGGCGGTCTTATCGCTAAAAGCGATCTTGTACAGACAACCTTAGGAAGGATTTGACTGAGAAAGCGAAAAGATATACTTCAGAAACCGATTCCAAAGGTTCCTCCAATAAACTCTCAATGGATATCGATTTGACAAAGTTACGAAAGTGCTCCGAAAGATAATAAAATCATACCAAAACACTGATTAAAAATCCTGAGAAACCAAGTATCAAATGATTAACAATTTGATGAAATGTGGAAAATGGTCAAGCACATTGTCACCATTGTCAATCCACAACATTGTCAGAATCCTGAGAAACAAAGCATAAGTGATTAACACCCGGCTGCTGGATTGAAAATATCGGCACGTCACAAATTACACGCAAGGCAAGTTATGAGATTGGCTATTGAATATTCAATCAACCAATCACAGCACCTGACGCGCGTTTGGCTAATTGTCGCTTTTCTGTAAACATCTCACCGTGTAAGCTTAGATGAGGTGAACATGAAGTGAGCTGTCAATGACAGCTCACTCCACCTAAGGTGAGACTTTGATCTAGAATAGACCGGCCTTGAGCAGATGATGGTCATCATAATTTAAGGGCGTTTCATATTGTGTAACATTTTGATTCTCATTAAAATATCGATCTTAATCAAAAAGATATCCCTTCTACACTATTCGATCAAGAACATCATTAAAGTTGAACTGCACACCTTTTGAATAAGCTGTATGTACTTGTTTTGCTTTGTGTGTATTGTATGCCGCCTTGATCGACGTCTTCATTAGTAAAGTTAGACAGTCATTTAAGTAAATTAATGAAATATTAGGAAACTTTGTATCAGTTTAACTTGGAATTGTTACTCCGAAAGTGTTTTAGAAGTCCAACATAAATAAGATAATTTTTCAGGAAAGTTTCCTCAAATCAACTCTTTGCCTATTATTCCGACATTTTGGTTAATACCGCAATACATTTTTAAGATCCTGAACTGTAACTGTTTTTGAAAAATCACTGACTTCAATACAATAGTTGTATACTACTACACATAAAACTAGGCAATTGCTTATTCATAGTGATTTATCCAGTCCAGTAGTATTATTTCCAGTTTAATCATACATACATTTTTTGAGGTTAATGTTTGGCAAAACTTATCCACATTCATTCATTAGATGAATTGTGGTTTCATTTCATTTGTCTAGTTTTATGGGTCTGGATATTTCTTCAACTTACTCCCAGAACTCCTTAACCGGATCAGAAAGCACAGCCTTGCTGATGTTCTTCCCGTTGAGCGTGCAGAAGGTAGTCATGTCCATGGTAGACCAGCAGGTCAGGTTCTTGCGGTCGTAAGGATTCACGCAGGTGGCTGTGTTCCAGTAGTTGTCGCAGTTTCGCCATGGCACGTCTGGGCACGAGTAATGACAAGTAAAAATGTGAAAGAAGTTGAAAAAATATTAATATGATTTGGTTTCAGTAGATGACAAAGGTAAATGGAGGAATACAATTAGGGGCACAAATATGGACAACAGAATTATCTGCTCAGCAAATAGAACGTAGGTTGTTCAACGTTTTAACGTACATAGATACCAAAAAAAAATTAACAGACAGAACAGGCTAAACTTGGGAGTTGCTTATGTCCAGTAGTAGACATAAGCTTCTCTCAAGATCTCACCTGTATCATCTTAAAATAGACTAAATTTATCGTGATATATTTACCTGATCTCATAGACATGAAGAAATAGAAGATGGCCCAAGCGAGGATGACGATGTAATACACGTTCATCCAGCAGGACATCACAGCAGCTGCGTAACCAATACCTGGACCAAATTGATTTGAGTTAGATTTCATGTCAATTTAACTCTTATACATAACAAAATAGAGAAAGTTCTTTTTGAAGAAATTTTAGATTCAATATCCCAGGAATTTAAATTGACTAGAAATGTAGAAAATGTTTCAAGTGACATCAATTCAGCGTCTTAAAAAATTATTTCATTCCCCGAAACTTTGCCTCTACGAAATCAATTGAAATGATAAGTAAATTCAACATCTAAATTCAAGGTATTTTGTTTAATTTAGTTCATGCAAAAGTCTTCAAAACAACGAAGTTATCAATGTATTATCGCAATCATATTATTAAATTCAAACTTCGATTAAAAAAGCTACGAAATAATCACAGAAACGCAATTTCTGAATCTACAAATATATTAATAAAAGAAAGTCTTCAAAACAATAGACTCTGGAACCCCACAAAATGAAAGGTCTCAAAAGTCAAGGTTAAGAGGGGTCCTTTTATTAACGGTTATAATTAGCCTAGTCGTCACAAGAGAGATTTCGTTGTAACCAAACCAAGGTATGACTTTCCTTTGTATAAAAAATATTTCTAAGATTTTGTTTAAAATCACTATGTCGTAAAGTTAGAACTTAGCAATTAAGTCCCAAAGTTACGGATGATCTTAATATAAATACGTTTATTATTTCCAAAAACCAAAATGATCAAGAAGCAAGACTTTTAGTTAGCCATAAAGTTTCACTATACCAAAAAATCAATCATAAGACCTTTTAGTAAAGGTACAATCAACTCTAACAAGTAAATTAAACAAATAATCTATAGACTTTTTTCCATACCTTTGAAAATCGGTGCAATCTTAAACACGCCCAAGCCGCCGATGGTAAGCATCTGTCCCATAGCCAATTCCATGAAGAACATAGGAATACCAGCAAGGAACAGGGTAAGGAAGTAAGGGATGAGGAAGGCACCGCCGCCATTTTTGTAGCAGAGGTAAGGAAACCGCCATACGTTGCCAAGACCGATGGCTAAGCCAATGACGGAGAGGATGAAGTCTAGCTTGCTGCCCCACGAACCTCTTTCGGGTAGATCGGATTTTTTTTTAACGACTTCGCTGTAAAGAAAAAAGATTTTATTAGTGCATAAATTTTTGATGTAGCAACTTATAGACTCGAATTTTGATTCTTATCTGTCTTCGAGGTTTTCCATTACTCTAATTTAATTGGGTTCTCTTGACTGCTAGATTCAATGATTAAGTGTTTTTAACTGTAATATTGGACAAGGGAAATAAATAATTGGATAATGTAAATGACTGAATATAATAATTTGTTTAACTGTGATATTTAATGTAAAATGTAAAAATCATTGATTCAATCATAATAATTGTAAGTAACTAAGATATTTGGCAGAAATGTCGTGAGCCACTCTTATTTAAGATCTTGCATGCATGTATTATTTTAATTCTGTTTTGTATACACATGTTTAAGCAAATAAAATTTCTTTCTTTCTTTCGAACTGTTGATTAATTAGCTTTCATCACATTAAACACAATTTTATTTGCGTCAAGACATTAAGACGTGTCATCAACATCAGTTTACTGAAGGAAGTGCTACCAAATAGTCTTGACACGCAGTCTCAATTAAGCCCTTATGGTCTCCAATTTTAAGTACATTTCCTGAACAAACGATGTTGTTATACTCTCGAAAATGACAATAACTGTGGAAGAGACGTGTCAGGAAGGTGTGTTTATTTTTCAACAAATATGCAGAGTTTGCCACTTGAAGTAAAGCTGGTATAAGTTCTACTTAACTTTTGTTCAGAAACTACAGAACTAGATTTATTATCAGTGTCAGCAAATAGATTTCGATCTGCTTTGTTAAAGTAACTTAAGGATTCCGATGTATAGTTATTTGAACAGTCTTGTAGTCTTACTCACATAGATTGTTCATTAGTACATATAGTTATATGAATTGTACATGCTGTGGATAACGGTGTGAGTTTCACATTTATATAATATTTTTGTTTATATTATTTGCGCAGATATAATGTGTTACTGTTTCTTTGTCCCAAATAAATAAATACTTACCCTTTGTTGCTTGAATCTTGAGCGCTAAGTTCGATGTCATCTGTACGTACGTCGTTTTTCGTTTCCATCTCTGTTTATTGTATTTAGCCTCTTTCTAATCGAATGTGTTGCCGTCTTCTTTTAGCCGTTGTCTCTTTCCCACACTATTTCTGTGTTCTAGGGAAACTGTAATAACATTTTCGATGAAGTACGTAGACTAGATTAGGAATGCCGCTAATTTTGTACCTGTAACAAGGAATATGATCATTGGTATCAAGTTTGGAATACTAGGTATATAATTATCAACAGTATTTAGATTATCATAAGTCTTATAAATTTCACGTAGGTAAGTGATCTATGCAGAACCTTGTTAGGGTTCCATACCCGAAGAGTCATCAACGGAACCCTATTACTAAGCCTCCGCTGTCCGTCAAAGACAAAGACAAAATTTAAATTAAATTAAAGGGGGCTCCCATTCAAGAAACGTGTTATTTTCGGTTTATGGCACGGAAACCTTCTTGTGAGAGTCCGACTCGCACTTGGCCGGTTTTTTTTTAGTACTAGTCATAGTCTAGAGATGCTGTAGTATTATTATATGTATATATTTTTTTTGTATTTATTAGGGACAAAAGTAGTATATGAGACATGAAGATACTTCGCAGGTTTAGGAACCTCATTCCAATATTATGTTTGTACTTATGGTAGGAGAGGAGTATTACAAAACCAATACACATAGACGGATAATACTACAAACTAGCCTAGCAGTATCCGATTTTACTTTCGTCTTTCTATCCAACCAGATTCAATATAAACTTACAGAAAAATGTCATCCATACCAACTACATGTACAGATTTTCATAAATTCCACATTGTATACTCATTCTTCTATCTATTCTACCTTCACCGCACACCCTCTAAAGCCAGGCGTGTGTTTACGAGGCATCAACGTGAAATATGAACAGACATTTACATCACATGTATGTGTTTATTTTATTTGCCACAGAAAATTGGATGGGGACTGGGATTTGTTTACTGTTGGTTACATGTCCGTGGTATGGGATGAGCTTAAATTATGTCGAAATGCTCTGTCTGTTGGTGTAGACAAAATATTGTCACTTGAACAAAAATAATAGTAATTTATGTACCGCGTGACGAATGGTAGTAACCACAGACAGCGAGAGGTCATGAACTTATTCTCCAGCAAGTAAAAAGTTTATCCAAGTAAGATAGTCCAACATTTAAAGAAGTTACAACTATTGCAGTAACTATTGTAACTCTTCTACTATAAATTCCAACACAATTAAAATCACAAAGATTTGCAAGAAACATCAATTTGAATACAAACTGCACTGTGGTCTTTCCCATTAACCTTTGTGCACTAAAATGTTAGAAATGAAACGGGTCTTAAAGATGGAATAATCACAAGCATAATACTTTGACATGAATGCTAAAGTTACTGATCAACCTACAATTGGTTTGTCAGCTGCATATCATATTTATCATTATTATTGTAGGCTCGATTTCAACCACAATCTCACCTGACAGAAAGCAATGTAAGATCAACGCTGAAGCACGCTTGTCTAGAAGTAACCTATTCACTCCTGAATTAAAAAAACCCCAGGTTGTAGTTATCAGAAACCACAGACTCCGGCAGGGAATTCAACTCCTTAGCTGTACACACAGTTAAAGTATTCCCAAAATTTTCTACCTAAGCCTTACAACGGCATCTATTCACTAATTTAACAACTTTACTCACTTTACAATTTCCACTAACTGGCTATCACATCGCAAAGTACCACCACAGCTCTATCAACGCAGACACTTCATCTAGCCCCCCATACAAATCTAAACTCACTGTCTGCTGGTACCCCAGTGACCTGCCCTCCTATACTGATAGGATAACTACAAGACCATTTGTAACGATCCTCTATTATATAAACTATTACTCATCTGTTACTCTTGACCGTCAAATGGTCTCTTTTGTGTCATCTTCATATGTAAATGCCTTTGTAGTTGCAATTGCATCTAGGAATTCACTTAGGTCGTGATTCGAGTCACTGTGGTTTGTATGTCAATTGGCATGATCTATTGTGATGATTCAGATGCTTTCATAGATAGATATAGTTATCTTTATTATACATTAGCACTTCGCCCGCGACTTCATCCGCGTGGAAGTAGTAGGCACTCCACAAACTTCGACGCCCCCTCTACCTCCTTTTAAAACCCGTTTGTTTTGGAAAATTAAGCACAATGATTTTCATTAATTATCCAGCCATTTCTGCTGCTGATTCTGTGTCTCTCAAACCATTTAACTGGATAAGGAAAAAAATCATGATACCAAAATTACGACTTTTCCATTCCACCCGGTTTTGATTGAATAATTTGAACAAATAGCGGTCATTGTGACTAAACCATAACCATATTTTAATGGGTAACAATGAGTACTTTAATCATATATATGTTTATGTATCAACAATAGTTTTTATTAGTTTTTCAGACCCTTGGTTGCTGCCTGATGGAAAATCCATTAGGGGAATCGAACCCAGTAACTCAAAACCTAGTAGTAGTGCTTGCGATCACTAGAACAACGAGAGTTAACGAACCACACAGCTTTATTAATGCATTCTGGAAATTCTTATCTATCCATATCTAAACGATACAATTCCAACGAGCAATGTATCACAGCTCAACGGAACAGGGTCCACAACATCAATTTAGTTATTAAGCTCCGTCATAATATCGTATTCTAACTAATTGAACAATGGTTCTGTATCAAACGGGGCTTAATATGTTTTGACAGCCCTTATTGATTTTGTTGGTTATGGCTTCCTAGTTAACTATGTTAAATACTGAGGGCCTAGAACGAATATTTATGATGTAACGTAAAATTTAACCCGTCACTTCCCGTGGGTGTCGTAAGAGGCGACTAAGAGAATCGCCAGAGAATGGGCAGCAGCATTCTCTGCGCTTTGGAACAGCTACACTGCGATCGCCAACCCGCCTGCCAATCGTGGCGATTCCGGCAACCCCCTCCCTTTGGGGGAGGCCTATGTCCTGCAGTGGACGTCTTTCGGCTGTTATGATGATGATGATGATGTAAAATTGTACTTTAGCTATAATACTCGTTTCGCACCTAATATTTATTTGAATTGGATATATTGGATATTCATATTTTTGTATGATACAAATTGTGTATGTCGCATAAAAACAAAATACTATGGGTTTTAATTTTTTATAGTTTTTTTTTATTTGATATGGGTTTGCTCTTGACTGTAGTCTAGGTCATAGATGACAGAGACAAAGTCGATACTGTAGATACTGCAACGTTACTAACGTTACGTTACGTTACGTTACATTCGTGCTAGGCCCTCTGGTGTCTTTAATACAAGATGATTTTTAAGTGTGCGTGGATGGCCAAACAAGAAACTACGAGGATAAGCGAAAAATACTCAAACTAGTATCGAGTCCGATTTTGGTGAATACTGTCTGTCAAGATACAGGCTTCTGGCCTAGTTTGGGAATCAGTATCTATCAGTAAATACTGTAATAAATATCCAAAGATTGTGCCTCATTTAACACCAATGTATGTAATTTATGTATCAATAAACAGTTTTTACTTTTAAAGGAGATTCTTGGCAACACTGTCTTTATTGAAAGACTAAAACAAGATTTATTAAAAAAACTTCTGCGATAAAAAAGTACACCTATCTGCCTATCCGTTAGTCTGCTTACACCTCGAAAACTACGTGTCACATTAAAATGCGCTTTCATTAATATATGCTACTCTAATTTGTATCCATTTCTGCAGCCTGAAATAAATGAAATCTATTTATTATTTTAATACGGATTTCTTAACATGTTTTATTAAAATCAACCGAGGTGCCAACCTTAACCCTAAAATTACCCATCCAAATTGAAACAGTCACTTATCAATGAAACACGCCTTCCCTTTACGAAGTGAATCAGAATATTTAATTAAGTATTTGTGTGTTACGGATGTGGTTTTAACGAACCATCCTGTATTTCTATGTAGGTTTATTCACCACCCTGTATATGGAAACCTTTGAGCTGTTGCGACAGATGAGGAAATTCTCATGAAACGACACACATTTTCAATTTGAATGTGAAAATAAAGTGGTTTTTATTTGGTTTTTAAAAAGATTGTAAAGGGCTTTATTTAATGCTATTTAAGAGTTCAGGCAAATGCTAGGCCATATTAAGATATACATGTTATAAACGCGAACGTGGCTTTGTCTGTCTGTTCGTTATATTTTCACGTCTAAACCGACCAATTTTGATGAAAATTGGTATAAAGAATCGTTGGAAATTTTAGAATGACATTTTATTATGATATTTTTAGTACAGTAGAAAATAGAAAAAAAAACCTAATTCTTTACTTCCTTTCTGAAATTTTTCTACAAGAAGAAGAATCTATCAGGGCATACAACCTAAAAGAAGTTGGATACAGGACTAAGAAGGTTCATAAAAGTAGAAAACCCTTCTTTCCGCTCAATAAGATGACACGAAGGTATCTGTCGATATTAAATTATTCGATCTTCCCAACATGACCCAGATTCGAACTCTGTTACAATTTACATTCCCGGTTCCCTTACTAATAGCTCGAATATTGCCAGCTATTTTGATAGCAACATTTAGTTACCGCGTAGCGGGATACGTAGAAAGGAAACCTCCGAATGAAACAGAAAAAATGGTTTGAAACCAAAAAAAAACATCAAGATCTCTCTTGATATATTGAAGTCAACTAAGGACCAATTTTTCGATAGTCTCATAACTTTCTCCTGAAGACTAAAAATGGCGGTTTGACAGGTTTTGTAAATAGTCCAAGATCCTAGAGCCCCTAAACGTTACTTATTTTCTGAATAAAAATCTGTGGTAGGATAGGGTAATGTTAGTACGTACATTAGTATGTTCAAAGTAGATACTAATACTTCTCTATCCCACACAGTTGGTTTCTCAGTAAGTAAGTAAGGTTTGAGGTCTCTGGGATCTTGCTGTACCTAATAGAAAATATCTCGAACATCCAATATTCTTCTATTAATAAATTATACGCCCTAAGAAGATTACAATCACTGTTTTCACTACTGTAGATAAAAAAGACGGTAGCGTAAAGATTAGAGATGTAGCATAAAATTCCGATAGAAAATGACCAAACGCAAAAAGCAATACTTACACAAACACACAAGCATCACAACACAGCACAGCACACACACATCACAAAATCTAAAACAGGACCCGAAAATCTAAAATGGCGGCTCGACGTGATGCCTCAACACATGCTGAGCCGATTGTGAGGTCCCAAACTAACATGGCAGCTACTACATCAAGGGTATACATGCTAGTCATGAAGCTGTCAGCTTTAGAAAGAATTTATGAGCACTGATACGTCCCCACCGGAAGGGGGGATCGATGAGTGGAGCCCACAGATTGGTAACGCTGGGGTGGCCCAAACGGTTCCATGCTAGTTCACACTTTGGATGGCGTGTGGCCTATTTATTTCTTCCTTTATTAGCCGTTTTTTGGGTCGTGTAAAGTGGTACAGAATGTGGATGAGAATTGGTTCAGTGGTTGGGGGTCGGGTGGTCGTGTGACAGGTCCTTACTTCGAGTCAGTGTTCAGCTGACGAAGCACCAGTGCAGGTTGAATGAGAAACCGAGGTCGATGAGTATAACTGGGAAACAGTGGCAATCTTCACCATATCTACTTGAAGAATTAGTAATCGATACAAACTAGATGAAAACTCAGTACAATGAATTTTATGTGGAAACATAGTGGGCCCGATGCGAAGGGATTAAGTAAAGTAAAGAGAGACATCCTTACATGTTTTCTCCAGACATGTTTATCCATATAGTTAGCTTTATAAATGATATTTATTTTGCAAATAGGTAACAAGTAACTCTAATACACGTCACGTTTTTGGTTACAATAATCTAGATGAGGCCGGTGTTTCCTAGCTGACTACCCTGAGAAGAAATACCGAATCAAACTCAGAGGTCTCTTTTGAAGTCCATAAAATGGTCAAAAACATTTGAAAACTATGTAGGTTAACGTCTGAGGTGGCCTTTTGAGGGAAGCACCACGCAGGTTTGAGTGGACCTGTCCGGACAGTGAAAGCATTTGTCAGTTATCGTGTAGCTCAAACTTAGAACTTTAAGGAGCTCAACGATTCGAAAATAGCAGGTTTGCGTATGTTAAAAGTATATACTAACACTACTCTATCCCACATATTTTGCTAATGCGAAAATAAGGGAGGTCTGGCATCTCTGGGCTCTCAGTCTATCATATTTTGTCGCTTGTTCTTGTTGGTGTTTAGTCTGACATCCGAAGAGTTGGCTTCACGAGTATGTCTAATATTTTTTTATACTTTGGACAATTGGTACATATCTACAGTTGTTGCCTATCAGACCTCCACAACCCATTAACTAGGTAACACGGTAGTTTTTGGCAAGACTGGAGTCAGATTTCACTGGCTTCTGACAATGTGTAGGTAACGACTGCCAAAGATCTACAAATGACAGCCGGGACCAACGGCTTAACGTACTTTCCGAGACACGGAGGAAACTCGGTATGTTAAGATGGTCACCCATCCACAGACCGACCTTCGCAAGCGTTGCTTAACCTTGATCGACCCTTGCGGCTGTTATCCTTTAGCCACGAGCTCACGAGCGAATTGAATAGAAAACATTATTTGCCATATTTTTAGTTACGTTAATATGGTAAGAAGGTGAGATGTGTTGCTTGTTCGAAAGAATGCTTTGATCAAACGCTTTCGTGTGAAGATAATTTTGCATCACCCAGCAAGATGAAATAATTAATTATTATTTTGGGGTGCGCACAAGATGCAATCCACAAGATAGTTCTTGTATGATAGAAACTTAAATACTCTCCGACAAACGAGAGTAGGCACAGTGAGCCGTATGTACTTTTTTGTTTAGAACATTAGAGAAAAAACTGTTCTTAAAAAACAATACACAAATTGAACAGGAGTGGAAAAATCCCACGGAAAAAAATCCCTTTCAACACACGCGTACCTTTAGTAAGAAAGTTAAACATATTCCACCAATCAAAATAAGAGTGGATAACTATAAAACATTAGTTCCAAACAACAACATTATTTATTTAATTCCTATTAAAAACACTCGAAAAAAAGCCTATATTATTCTTTTAAACTATAGCATCAAAACCACAAAATAACTCATAAAATATTCCCTTCATAACAACGAACGAACATAACGCAAAGTTCATCACTCCGAGACAGAAACAAATCAATGCAACAGTTCATTACACTAAAAACAAAACAAACTAAATTTTCCTACTAGAAAACTTCACAGAAAAATAGCTAAAAAAAAAACACCTTTTTATCTGTGTTAAAAAAACTTAAAATTTTACTATGTTTGTGTGAAAAACTTACAGTTTTTAACTTCGTTTCGGCGGTGGGACAGTTGGCAAGGAGACGATAGCACTGTGATGTGGATTCCACCCCTATGGACAATGAAGCGTTGATACACAGCCTCCTGTATCACGCATGCGTAGTGCAGGTGTCGTCCTCGCACCCCTACTATGGGTGGTTTTTATTTTGTTATTACATTTATTTAATTTTAGTAGCTTTTTCTTGCGACTTCATTCTGGTGTTTTTTGGAAACTCAGCTTCCGATTTTTTCTTGTGTCTTCTTATTTAATTATTTATTAACACTTTACGCACACAAATGTACAGAGGCGGACTTAATGCCATAGCCATTTTCTACCAGTCAACCTTTGGGTGATGCAGAGAATGCTTCTTAGGCGTTCATTAAGTACTTATATTAAAATCCTTTTTTAAAGTGTGGATTTTTCTTTTTTCTGTATCTTTACAGAGCAGCTCGTGACTAAATTATAACAGCTGCATGGGTTGATCTTCAAGGTTTAGCGACGTTTGCCGAGGTTGGTCTGTGGATAGGTGACCATCTTAACGTACCGAAACTCATCCGTACCTCGGAAAGCACGTTAAGCCGTTGGTCCCGGTTGTCATTTGGAGATCTTTGGCAGATTGTCAGAAGTCAGAAAACCCTAAATATCCTCAGAGAAACATTAACACATTACCATCCTTTTGGATTACGCCGTATTCGGGTAAAAAATACATAACTTCGAGTTTCTAAAAAGGCTCCGAAAGGCTATGGTCGTCCGAGCAGCCACTCGAATTCGATTGTCACTTTTACGTATTTGTTATTATTTTATGAAAATTATCAAAAACAAATTACTATAACTGTCACTAGATTATTGCAAACACCGTAAGTTTGCAATTTTATGTCTCGATAAGACACGTATATATACCTTTTGTAAACAATCTAATTTTGATGGGATTTATTACAAAAAATCCAGTGACATTACTCGTATATGAATACAAGTTAAGTGCACAAACGCCCTTTATGTAGTCTGACAATCTTGGCACAATAAACGGATTAAATACTGTCTGTAGATATGTAAACTCAGTAGCGAACAACAGCCAATAGGTATTTAGATAAGTGGCAAATTAATCAGCACTTAGAAAATGTCGACATTATCGTGATGGGTCTCGATTATCTAAACATGATAAAACGAAAAATAAATGATTTTCTAAACTCATACTTTGAAAGCTTTAACAGATACTAAAAGGGTTTAACAAGCTGATATATTTTCCAATATATTTTACAACCCCTGAAAGCTCACCTCACTCTACTCAGAGACAACATAAAATAATATGTTAGACATTTTACTGCAGTGGCGTAGCTAAACCCAAAGGGGCCCAATGTCAAAAATTTAAATCCAAAAAATTTACGGCCCCCTTTTACCCGATTGCAGCAAAGCTCAAAAGGGGTCCTGTTTTCTTAAGTAAATAAACCCTACTAGCACAAAACGATCGCTCTATGCATAAGGGAACTGACTGACTGTCATATTAACGTACAGCTGAAACTACTGGGACTAGGAACACAAAAATTGCGCAAGATTTCCTTTTGTGACGTTGGTGGTGAAGAGAGGAAAAATTGGATGTACTTACTAAATCCAGGTAGAAGAAGTCGTGGCGAGAGTGCTATTATCACTATAATTCATTAATTATTGGTTTTCCACTAGTAAGACTTTGAGGTTGCGGACAGTAGGTATTTTACGAATTTTTGCTTCCACACGTTCGGGGCCCCTGTAGTCCGGGGGCCCTGTATCATTGATACGGCGGTAACTACGCCCCTGTTTTACTGTCTAGCAATACAAACAACAGAAACAGTTTAAATTATTTTATGAAGAAACGGTAGGTCTGCAATTAATTAATCAATCTGCCCAGAATTTTTCCGATTTCTTGGGGTTGGCTCTCAGTGGATCTGGAACTGGATGCAGCTAACCTCTTGACTGTGGCGGCCATTTTGCGCGAATCCGCGCATCTGTGGAGCTACTTCTACACATCATGTTCTTCTAAACGTGTCGAATTGAAGGCTTGGGTGAATTTATCACGAGTTGACCTGTCAATCCATATAATCAAGATGTCACGAGATCACGAAGTGAGCTGCCATTTCATCTTGATTATATGCACTCAAGCCTTCACTTCGAGATGTTTACAGAATCGACCGGCTGGGTGGTCTCGCGCAATTTTTCGGCGCGTGAGATTAAAATGACGCTATCTCTAAAAAGTTTTGTATGGGAGTTGTACATAAAACTTACGCGAGCTTTAACACCGCAAAATCTTAGGTTTAAGGTAATAATAAGCTGACAGACACAAATACATATAACCCGAACAAAACATCTCAAGGACCCAAAATATCCCTTATCCCATAACATCCTTATGGAAGCTTTCAGGCGAAATATCTTTATCGTCACCTTATGGGAACATATCGTAAACCCATAGTAATGTGGATCACCATCAGACAGCATAAAAACACCTTATATCAACCCTTGAACAACTGACTTTAAACCCTATCGAGATAAGTACAAGGTTGAAATTCTAATGTCCGTTATAGATATTAAAAGTTTAACAATACTTTCGTTTTCAGGAGCGGAGAGATTAACGATTTTTTACTTTGTTTTACTCTGTTAAGGTTGTGTTTCCTTTGGCGTTAAGTTAGTTGAATTCTGTAAATGTTTCCAATGACTGCAATTTGCTAGATGTCTTTGTTGTGTACCCTTTGAATGGTATCATTAATTTCTTTAATTATTTATTCGGGTTTAAACGGTTCTAAGATCTTTTACTGTAAAGGATGAAGATTCTCCTTTGAATCGTGTGACTCAAATCTGATTTTAAATCGAAAATTGTCAAGGTCCAATTACATAATTGACTGTTTAGCTATAAATGTAAAATAGCCCTTTTGTTACGTATTTTTAACTATAATTTCTACAACAGATAAATATTAAATATCTTGTATCACCACCAAAATCACCACTCCCTTGAGAGGTTTACTCGTTACGGCACTTTATACAAACTCACAAAACCTTAAATAATTTCCAGCAAAAGAAAATTAATTATCCGATTTTAATGAAACTAAACGTAAAATAATTTAGAGACACAATGGGAACAATTTTAAGTTACACGAAGGGTTCCGTACCATAAACCAAAAAAAACACGTTTCTTCTATGAGTCCCTTAAATTTTTAAGTTATTTAAATTTCTATTATTTGTTCTTAAAGCGGCAACAGAAATACATCATCTGTGAACATTTCAACTGTCTAGCTATCCACGATTCATGAAATACAGCCAGACAGACGGACAATGAAGTCTTAGTAATAGGGTCCCGTTTTTACCCTTTGGGTACGGAGCCATAAAAAGTGAAAAATGTCCCCTTTCTTACCTCAAAATTCTTTGGGAAAACACCCAAAACTACAAGCATTAACACGTTGGATGGCAATGCTGATTCAGTGGCTGCAAAAAGACAAACCCTCAGTCGGCCTACTATGACGTGCTAATGCCATCCAATTCCGATGATGTAAAAGGGATAGTGCTATTCAATCATGATCATGATGGAATCATGATCGGTTTAAGACTTCATAATAGGGCCCCGTAGGCCCCTGGTCACGTGAAAAGTCTACAACAGTGTTAAGACGTTCGAAAAAGCGACTTGTTACCATCAACGAAAAGGGGGACAGGGTAAAAAAACACGTAAATAAAGACCTACTAGGCAAGACAAGCTAGGGCCAGAGCCTGCCAGGGTTGCGGAATTTGTTCAAAAGAGTCACCGCGGCCCTGGAACGCAAAGAGCTTTAGAAGGAATACGGATGGTTTTAGTCAGTAAGAGTCTAACACGCCCTTCCGCTCCACCCAGAGCGGAAGAAGTCATTAGATGATTTACCGTACTTAAAAAAAAAAGCCCTACTGTTCTTTTACTTTTAATTCCGCCAGTCAGTTATTGCCTTAGCTGTGATCGGGTATTTAAAACCAAATTCGGTCTAGCGAGTCATATCAGGGCACACACTACGAAATAGTGTCATGGGGTATAATACCCACATCTAAACCTCAATTCATATTACCCCCTGTCATCAAAAAACTCCCTACTTTCCACAAGTGTCATAAAAATAGTGAAATACGTAGGGTGTGCCATTTTCTTATCTACAGCCGTTACTTTTGATTGAGGCGGGTCCCGATATGTGTCCGGTATGGCCGGACAGGACAGCTGTCCGGAGTAAGTTTGTGGAAAACTGTCTAGTTTATTTACATCACGGTTGTATCCCTTAAAGAGGTAAGCAGTAAGTACAGTTATGGGCCATTGTGACCTAAATAAACATCTCTTTAACATATGCTCTACGGACAGCCCACTATGCAGTTGCTTTGGTGCTGAGGAATCAGCCGCCCACGTCATCCTGGAAAACGAAGCCTTGTCTTCTCAACTTGCGGGAATCCTCGGAACGGTGAGGTTTCTCGGCGGTGGCTTCTGTGCTTCTGGACGGAGCTAGGCTGGTTTTGTTAGCCAGGCCACTAACGAATAGGTTTCGGAAAAAACTACGAGGCATCAGTGAAGGAAGAGTGCTCGCTCTTGCATAGCGTTTCTGTTAATTACCAACATTCTGTAACTTAGGGGGCAAGCCGATTGCCATGAACTGGCAGGTAGATATGTAGGGGAGAGCGGGGCTGAAGGTGCCGTGGGACAGTTGCTCCGATGTAATTTAACATTGTACCGGACGTTACTGGCCGAACTAAGATAGATGCCATCTGCAGCGTTCCGTTTTATGACCTAATTTACTTGATATGTCTATCTCTTTTTTTCATAAAGCCTATTTCAATCGGAACAAGTCCCCGCGGCACGTTTAGCCCCGCTCTCCTCTACCAGACCTAAAACTGCGAGTGGGAGACCCCTTTAATACATAATGGCGAAGGCAAGGTGGACCATGTAGTCTAAACCAACATGATTCCGATGTAGGAGGGAGACGGAGTTATACAAGGCGCATAGCATTATCCTTTTTTCGCAACGGAATTACAATGGCATTGGCACATAGTACGAACGATCGTCGATCGATGCCATCGATCGAAAGAAACTAATCAGAATGGATTAGTCGACTTCGATTGGTAGTTTCTACTTCTTTCTTCGATAATCCAAAGCTACCACACCAATCGATCAACGTCGATCCATGGCATCAATCGGCGGTCGATCAATTGTTTATAGCCCGGTATCCGTCGATCAGTCAAAAAAATAATAAAAAAATCAGCCAAAGCTACTACACGAATCTATCAACGTCGATCGATCGATTGGTAATAGCGATAATAGTACAATAACACCCTTAGGTTCCTAATATGTTATGTTTTAAAAAACATAAATATTCTATAATATTCTATTCTATATTCAGTTTATTCGATTATATTATTTAGCTGTAATAAAAGGAAGTAGTTTATCTTCATGACTTCCTACTGTCAATATTTAAAAGGAAAGAACTCGATATTGGAAATCGCAAAGAAAATTCCTTTGATCCTTTCCGAAATGTTTCCAAATGAATTAGGTTCTTCAAAGAGAAAATTGAAACTTTCCTAAACAGCTGTGTTGTTGTTTACGATTAGGAGATAACTTTTATAACGATATTTAAAATACCAATTTTTTCTTATCCTTACTATTGAACCGATTTAAATGAAATTTGGTACACAGATAGTTTAGTCAGTGAAGTTACAAGCCCCCACTCCTTTTCTTAGATAGTAAAATAAAATAAAATTTATTATGCCAAAAATAATACAGACTATAAACTAAATTTAGACCCTAGATGCGTTTTATCTTCGTATTTTTTATTGATTTCATAAAATTAAAAATACGTATCCAATATTTTTCGATAATCTAACTGACGGACTAAATAGAATCATATTTTTTTAACCCAGGCAACATTTATATTATCCCAAGGAAACATATTCTCAGGATTATGTGCTATTCCGACTACAATCTATCCTGTACCAAATTTCATCCAGATTCGTTCAGCCGTTCTGGCGTGATCAATCCAAACGTTCGCATTCATAAAAGCCTAACTATTACTATTTCTATATCTCGATCCTCAATTAGCCATTGTAGTAAAGTATTAAACATCTGACTGAATACCACAGCATGTGCATGAATCTTGCCATAATTGAAAACACAGACGTTGGAAGGGAGTTCCCCACATTGCAATTGACTGGTTGGATCATGAGTGTAGACACTAGGGCGAGTGTAATACAGGATATTAACATTGGTTTGTTTGTACCTACATAACAGTAGTTAGCCACACACCAGTTGCGGGATCCAAGGCAGTTGAATCGTTTCTTCAGACAATGCAGTCACGTGTAGCCACCAGAATTCATGGAGTCCACGTTCACTAGACATGTTTATGAGACATATTACTAGCGTTGAATGCAAAAATATCGAAAAAGCTATTTTTATACGGCTTTTTGAAATAATAGGATCTTATAAACGAGTGTTTTTCGATCCATAGTCGAGAGAGTAATTGATTATACGATCTCTTTTGCTAGTTGGGAATGACCCCTTAAGAGGTATTTCGTTTATTCTGTTACACGTTGAATAAAATATTATTTTTATTTTTTTCAAAATTTTTAACTCAGTAGTTTCGCAGATAAGGGGTTGGGAATGGTCATTATTCATCAAATTTCTTGAATAACTTCAAAAATGCCGTCCTCGGCTCCGTCCGCGTGAATGTTGAAAATTATCCCAAGGGAACATAGTCCCGGGATTAAAAGTATCCTATGTGTTATTCCTGATCTACCCTTGTACCAAATTTCATCAAGATCCGTTCAGCCGTTCTGGCGTGATTGAGTAACAGACAACCATCCATTCTTCTATCCACAACATCCAAACTTTCGCATTTACAATATTAGTATATTATTATGAGTATGTATTAGTATAGAGTATAGATTGTAAGTTGTGTTCACTTGATACGTCACACGGTACAGAAGGAAAAACTTTTTTTAAAGTTTACTAGATAGTTTCCCCCTCAAAAAGTGACCCCATTTTCAAGATTCATTTATTTTCGTTACACGTCCGTGTTTTGGTTACAGAAGATTATATGTGTACCAAATTTCAACCGAATCGGTCGAGTAGATTCGGAGAAAATCAACTGTGACAGACGGATAGATAGTCAGCCGAGTGATCCTAAATGGGTTCCGCTTTTCCATATACTTAGTGTTTATGTTAGGAACCCCAAAAATATTAGACCTGTATTTCTTAGTTTTTCATAAAAACAAAAAATGAACACGACAAGAGCGTTGAAATTTCGCGAAACGTTACGCCATGGTACATTTACCTTGAAGTTACTTCTCAAGACCCCATTCCTGAAATATGTTTTTTATCTTTGTAATTTTTTATCCATTTGATAAAGCATACGTGGCCAATAATTTTGAAAATCTCTCTGACGAACCAAATAGAATACTCATTTTTTAATCCACTAAACACACCATAACCATAACCATTCTGTTTAACCATCAAACTGTTTAAAATATAAATTTACTGATAACAAAATCAATCAACAGCTCCAAGATAATTAATAGCGGTTCCCATCAAGCCCAGATTGTGATGCTCACTGCCCGGCCCCTAAAGTTTCAAGTTCGACCTGTATTGATCCTGTGACCCAGTTTTCATTGCATCCCGGCCATGAGCCATGGGTTAAGGGGAAGCTTAAGATAGTAAAAGTTTAGTATATAATGCCTTAACAATTTGTTTGGGCACCTCAGGTTATTTCAAACTAGCTTTGTTGGCGGCTTCGTCCGGGTCTAATTGGTAATTCAGCACACTATAAACTAATAATTCTATTCTTATTATCATGCTGAAAAGAATCTTGCTAATTTATTGTAATTTCACACAAAACGGCCAAAGGCCAAAATTAAATTACAATTATTATTTATTTTATTTTTATTTTTAATTTGTTATTTGTGCTGTGCGTGTCCCAAATAAACATATTTTTTCTTTTTTTTCTGTTTTTCTTTAGGAAGCGTTCTTTGCGAAATAATTAAGTCCCTCATTAGTTTAGTGGTCCTGAGTTCGAACCCCAAGTCGAGCTAAGTAATATTGGGCTCTTTTGTTTAAATATTCTCAGTATCAGCTGCTCACAATGTACTAAACCTCCACTGTGTCTCTGAAAGCACGTTAAGCCGTTGGTCCTGGCTGTCATTTGTAGATCTTTGACAGTCGTTGCTGACTGGGTCGGCTAATCCAGGACCCAGTGGACCTGACCCAATCTTGCCAATGGGCATCGTGATACCCAGTTCCACGTAAAATACTGGTATTCAGCCGCATCCGGTTAAACTGGAAGCCGACCAAACATACTTTAGTAAAGAATGATAAATCAAATCAAAATATTTTATTTGCTAGAATATGGTACAATATGGTGTTACAGTAAATTTGTTTCAGCATATCCTGCCAAAACATGGCGTGCAAATGTATTCACAATAATCGATATCAATTAATTTAACATATAAATTGCAGACTCTATTGATTTGTCTTCTAAATAATCCTTAATGGTGTGAAAAGTATTTTTTTAAACATTGTCAGCTACTTAGTATATGATTGTAAATCACACTAATATTATAAAGACGAAAGATTGTGAGTGAGTGTGTATGTTTGTTATTTCTTCACGCGCAAACGGCTGGAACAATTTTGATAAAATTTGGTATGCAGGAAGCTGACACCCTGGATTAACACAAAGGCTACTTTTTATATATATACTAGCTGCGCAGGTAACACCGCGGGGCCACAGTAGATAAATATACAGTAAAACATCTTCATACAAACGTGCCGCTCTCGGTTTGAATGTGTGCGTGCGCGCCGCGCGCCATGTCGGCACGCGATTTCACGCACACGCTAGCATAATATATGGGAGAATAAGGTGGCGGCAGTGCGGGCTGTGCAGCGCGACTGTGAGCACGCGCGTACGCTACATGACCGCTTGCGTTCGTCAACTCTCGCCGGCGCGGGCGGCGGACACTTGTCGTAAATTACGAGTATCATGACTTCAAAAAGAGGAAAAAAATATTGTAGTGTTTTCGGGTGCCTCAATAATGATTTCGCAAACCCGGACTTATCATTCTTCATACTTCCTACTCAACCAGAAATGTAAGTACCTACTTATACTTAAATATTATTAGAAAATATGGTATTGTATTGTTTATTTCACAGTTTATTTGCTTTATTAAGAGCGTAGCCGAGTCGCATTTTTCTGAATACTATGTTTAGAGCTAAAGTTTATTTTAAGAAGTCTAGTTTTACTATAAAATAGAGGATTGAGTACGAAACATCGTTTTGGTAAACATATTTTTCGCGTAGGTATAGTTGTAATAAGGACAATTTCACAATAATTAATAAATAATAATAAAGCGTTCCGGACGTGCAGAAACAGGAGAAAAATTTTCTCGGTATCAAATTTGTAACTTAGTATAATAAATGTTATGTGAATAAAAGCTTTTTATTTTTACTAAATTTATAAATTGGTAAAATATTCAATCATAATATGCTTTTTATTTTATAAATTTAGATCAAGTGCTGCTTGTTCGAAAATATTAACTAAAAGTAAAAGTGACAACCCTGGGTATCAACGCAAGAGTAGGCTAATAACTCGGCGGGCGGCCTTAGATAACCTACTGTATATTTATCTACTGTGGCGGGGCGCAGCTAGTCATAAATAAATCCTTAGGTAGTGTAACTTACCTAAAGTATCTATCCCTTAGAAGGTACCTTCATGAGACTTATACATAACTGACAAGGTATATAAGTCTTTAAGTACTTAGTTGTTAGTGATAGTTTTTTTTTTTTTATTGTTATTTGTCCTGTGCGATTGTATAAGTGTATTATAAGGTATCAACCTCTGTCCAACCCTTTGAGATATACAGGCGTTATTATTATGTACCCAAAGTAGAAGTATCTTTACGTGCGAAAAGTTCTCCCCTTAAACAATTTGTAGAATGTTGTAATTTTGTGAGCATGTCTGCCATTATGTGGAGGTGTGAAGGTGCGCCATAAAATGTCCACCATAAGATTCTGTCCCCCGCGCTCGACGAAATCCTACCTGCTCTCGAACTATCATGAGAATGTTACCTTTTTCTATGATAACATTTTGAAGAAAGCCTTTGGTACTGTTTCTATCTCAAAAAATACATTTACGAAGCCTGTAGGTATACATTGTTCTAACCATAGAATGGTGCGGTAAAATAGGTACTTTCGTCTAGGTACCTATTTTACCGCACTCCTCGCTGTATAGCACCGTATCCTATACGGTTTTTTTTTAATTTCCAAAAAAAAAATAAGAATTCCACCAAGGAGTTTCACATTCCTAGAATAAATAAGCTGAATGATCGAACTTCCTTAGAAGCGATTTTGCTCAACAAGTTTGTCTCACTTTAATACTAAAAAGAAAATGAGACGGAAGATGTAATTCTAATTTTCACCGCACACACGTGGCGCCATTAGGAAATTCGCGGTATTTTCATATTAGGAACGTTAAAGATTGTTTCGAATTTCTGACTTGTATCTAAATACAAAAAGTTTGTTTCATTACCTATTGTACTGTTTTCTCGCAAATATGTTGAAAAACGTTGTATGACACACGTTCGGAAATTGGTTTTTACAAACTCATGACTATGGAACATTCGTCTACTCGTTTGTAAAAACCAACTTACCGCACTAGTATCATAAATAATTATAACCGTCTTCAAAAAAAGGAGGAGGTCAACTCAACTCAACCAGCATGTTTTTTAAATATTTGTTACTTCAGAAGTCAGTCATTCATGAACCGATTTGAAATATTCTTATTTTTGGCTCCTAAATACAACAGCATAATAAATATCAATAATTCTGCCGTGTTGTTTAAGGCTTCCGTTCCTCAAAAGGAACAGAACCCTTATAGGATCATCTTTGTTGTCTGTCTGTTAAGACCTTTTATCTCGGGAATGCGCGAAGGTATCGAGTTGAAATTAAAACCATATACTCAAGTCTACAGTCCCTTGAAGCTGTGAAATCAAACTTCAAAAAATTGATCAAATTTCATAATTTATAGGGTAGTCCCCGTTGACCTTGGAGGCGAGAGCCCTCGCGCACGTTTACGCGTGGCGCGTGGAGGCGCTTCGCCGGGGCGAAACTCCGCTGCCGCGGCAAATTGCATCGCGGCGGTCGGAGCTCCGGCAGGATACCATGGCGGTATGGCAACGGCGACTGTCGCAACCCAGCACTGGGCACGCCACAATAGCGGCGATAAGACCCCTCTTTGAGGAGTGGCTGGAGAGGCGCTACGGCGTCCTCACCTTCCGCCTGACGCAGGT
>NDFZ01004706.1:0-18413 GCA_002192655.3 Mamestra configurata | reverse complement strand
AGCCTGCCAGGGTTGCGGAATTTGTTCGAAAGAGTCACCGCGGCCCTGGAACGCAAAGGGCTTTAGAAGGAACACGAATGAGTTTTAGTCAGTAAGAGTCTGACACGCCCTTCCGCTCCACCCAGAGCGGAAGAAATCATTTGATGATTTCCCATCCTTAAAAAAAAAAAAAAAAAAAAAGCCCCGTTGACCTAGATTCATGAAATTTGGCAAGAAGATAGATCTTAGAGTACAAGTACAGGAAAAAGTCTGAAAATTGGGAATTTATGGTTTTATCATATAAAAATATTTTTTTACGATTACAAACTTATATTTTCGGTTTAAGAATTGACCGTGACGTACCTACATTGATGTATAGGAGAACATTTTTTACGATCAAAGTTAAATTTGTCCTTCGATTTTACCTGCTATATTTTGCTTTATAGTTTATAAACTTCCGTAGGTAATGTATACTCGGAAAAAATCAAGACTCGATCGGAACCCTCGGTGCGCGAGTCTGACTCGCACTTGACCGGTTTTTTTTCTATCTACGTTGGGGACGAGCTTGAAGAGTAGCCTGAAGTCTGTAGTAGCTTGAAGTCTAGCCGGATGAGTACCAGCATTTTACATGGCACCACTGCCTGTCTGACCTCTAAAGCCCAGTTACTGGGTAACATGGTACCCCTTGGCTTGATATTCTAGCGTCTGACTATCAGTAACGACTGATAAAAATCTGCAAATAGTAGCTTGGCCCTTCGGGTTAACACGCTTTACGAGTTAGGTACCTACAGGTTTTCAGGCTCAAATAGAACTTGAGAAATACCATAATTGTTCAGATACTTGCTCAGATTTGAACCCACAGCCTCATCCATGAGAGTCGAGGCCTTAAGGCCTCGACTCGACCTCGACCTTTATTTAAATAACCACAAGAGACGAAAAGTTATTTGGTGTTTCTATCGAGTGTATCTATTTAATGTTTCTATTTATTATTTCTATTAAGTGTATCTATTTAGTGTTTCTATTTAGTGTTTCTATTTAGTGTTTCTATTTAGTGTTTCTATTTAGTGTTTCTATATAGTGTTTCTATCGAGTGTATCTATTTAGTGTTTCTATTTAGTATTTCTATTAAGTGTATCTATTTAGTTTTTCTATTTAGTATTTCTATTAAGTGTATCTATTTAGTGTTTATATTTAGTGTATCTATTTAGTATTTCCTTTTAGTGTTCCTATTTAGGGTTTTTATTTAGTCCGCCCATGTGCCACTATTGTACCCACAATAAAGTTTAAATCAATAAATCGCCTCCAATTTTCCTTTGCCACAGCCATTTAGGCCACGAATTTTCATAATTAAGTAATTGAGTAATGATTATATGTATTTGATGTCCAGAAAAATATATAACAAACTACCTGAACTAATTAAAAAGAAGATAATAAAATAACCATATTTAAAAAAAAAAAAAAACAATATTTAATTGAAAAAAATATAGTATGAAGGAATATTTAAATGATAAAATATAAGGTATAAAGAGTCCCTATCCCTAATATGGGATTATTGGATTTATTTTAAATATAAGTTTAGTTATTTAAAGCTTCATCTCTATATATATTCGTTTTTTGCTGTGCCCGACAGGGTCCATGATGATCACAATTTCTTTTTTAAATTTACCACCAAATAAAGTTTGAGTATTGATTTATTGAGCAAATATATTAGTCTAGATAGGTTACATATGCGTTATTACTAAAAAAATGGCTAAGTACCTAACACTTATTGACTGTTACTTAGAGATGAGTAAGAACTTATCATCTGCCTAGCCTTTTCCCAATTATATTGGGGTCGGCTTCCAGTCAAACCGGATTCAGCTGAATATCAATATTTTACGTTGAGCGGCTGCCTACCAGACCTCCACAACCCATTAACTGGGTAACACGGTACTCCTTGGCAAGACTGGTGTCAGATTATCTGGCTTCTGACTATCCGTAACGACTGCCAAAGATCTACAAATGACAGCCGGGACCAAAGGCTTAACGTGCTTTCCGAGGCACGGAGGAGTCTCGGTATGTTAAGATGGTCACCCATCCACAGATCAACCTCGGCAAAGCGTTGCTTAACCTTGGAGATCGAACCGTGCGGCCGTTATTATTTAGCCACGAGCTCCACATGAGTAAGAACTTATCAAACTAAAAAAATCCAGTAGGTCCTATCTACCTTTAAGAACTCTTTAAATGACAATTTGTATTAGAATATTTACAATTTGAGCATCAAATTCCAATGTAAGTACAGACGTTAACACATCAAGCTACCCGAAACTGACAAATTTTCCCAATCAACCTTGAACCTAATATTTCATATTTCATTTATTCATCAAATATAAGCTAACAGTTTACACCAAATCGCTTATATCTATGGTAATTCTACAAAATTACATGAAACATTTAAAACCTAGAGTAACAGGAAAATACAAAAATAAAACAGAGTAACATAAAATTTGTACACAAAAAACAACATTATACACAAAATTAGAAACTAAGCAATTATTTCTTCATATTTAAATAAATATACACACGTTTAGCGATTGTCCATTGAGAGTCAAAAAATAAATCTGCCTCAGGAATATATTTTAGAAAGTCATTTATTAATTTAATTGCTATAGTATGCGCCAGATAAATGTGGAATAAAGTATATTGACCTTTCCCTAATAACTGTTCATAGGTACCTGAACAATTAAATATGAATCGTTTTTCATTATTAGACAATGTTAAGGATCACGAGAGATGATGATTCGGGACAGCTTTGTGTCATTAATTCCGTTTTTCAAATTAAAAATGTCAATAATTGTAGGTGGGTCAATGACCGTTATTCCACGATTATCTGGCGCCTACTATAGTGCCTTATCGATAAAGTTAAAAATCTATTAAATAAATTTGACAGATTGTTGTAGCTTGATGGGCTGGCGTCTGTACAATATTAATTGTATAAATGTGATATTAAGGTAGATCAAACATAGATCTCTCTCAGCTTCAAGCCTTTTCTATCTCAATATTACAGCAAGAGGTTATCCCGCGTAAAATTTCATCATAAATTAAAACAATCCAAAAGGCCTGGCCATACGTAACTCATTCCAAAACATGAATGAATACTAGTAGGTACTATAGATTCAGGGTGTATTACCTCTATGATATTTATACTTATTTTAATTTTATATTTTAAAAAAATAATTTTAGGATTAATGGTTTTTACTCAGTTTAAAGTTACAAATCTGCAGACTATTTTCTTTAAATTATGTATAAGCAACGAAAAATTACAACGCAATTATGTACTATGAATTCATGTTCTGTGTTCGTACGTCGATGTGTCACCCTGTATTAGATCCAACAATCAACCTCGAAAAACATTAACAAAGATAGTATTTCACGCCATAAACCATCCTTTTAAAGGTTTTTTGTCACCCGAAAATAGCAAACTCCGTAAGATTATAAAATAACTTGAGAGATTGTAAACTCTCGATAAATTGTCAACTGAACATTTGGAATACTAGGTATTTTACGCATAAAAAATTGACAGCCTATAATCTCACGAAGTCATTCCGAGAAATAGTATTCCTAATGTAATCATACGGAGTTTTCTATTTTCCGGTGACATATTCATACAAACTGTTCTTATTCCAACGCTTATTTAAACCACAAACAACGAAACCCTTCCCAAGTTCATCGCAGGTAAGTAGTGACGATGAGCGCGTATAGATGGCGCTGTCGTCGCCGCGACTCCCACGGGAGCACCGCGACATCCGGGGGGGAGGCGAGGATGTGACGACATCCGGCTGTGGAGCACACGGACGAGTGTGTGGGGATATGTCCCGAGATATTTGGAAAATGTTTTTGTTGGGAATGGTTTAAAAGATGTATATCGTTGTTGTGGTAGGTACTGCTTTAGAGAACTAAAATGATATGGCAGAAGAATTAGAGAGAAATCATGATACTCCTCGAAAATTAATAAGACCGCTATATTCACAATTTGGCCAGAAAATTATGCAGCAGATTTTAGACGTCTGAAAATAGATTTCTACGAAGACAGCCCTCAAAACGCATGCTTAGAGACTGGCCTTAAACCAAAACCGTAGGTAGACCAGTCAGCATCACATTCTACAAAACTTTAACAAAACGGACGCAGTGGACATCGACGTTCATATCAGCGTCGACGTCCACTGCTGGCGTCCCCCAAGTGTCGCCACAACCGCATACAGGTCATCAATCTGGAGTTGATTAAACAAAAACTTCACAGATTTAGCAAGTTCAATCCTTTCAGAATACATTTTTTTGTTTCGCCATGTTTAGAGGACGCTAATTGTTCGAATAACCAAAAATATCTAGGCCCCAATTAGCATTTTTATCTGCTATTAGGCACAACCTAAATTGGTAGATGCTAAACAGCTGTTAGTCTGAGTGAACATAGCCTATTTAGTTTTTAGGCTAAGTTCGTTAACATAGGAACAAAAAATACCTACTGGAATTCTTGTCTGAATAGGTCATTTGTTCTTCTTGCAGCTAATAAAATTAATCATGCTAGAGTCGACACCACATGAACTTAAACCACCACACAAATAATTTTAATGGATTGAATTTGTTATGTATTTTAATTGATTAAATTTTGTAATGTATTGTATTTATGTAATCATTAATATGTGTAAATTATCTGATATGGGTTAAATAAATGATAATTTAATTTAATTTTAATTTTTGTATACGTGCAATAACAGTAATTGACAGGTGGGTCAATGACATTTGTTGAAATACCTACTTAATTCCGAAAACAGAAATAATGACATAAAACTGTCCTAAATCGACATGTATCGTGATCCTTTTTTTCTATTAGGTAATGAAAAACGATTCATAGTTTAATGTCTGGGTACTTCCACTGCCTATGTACGATCGTAATAAAACCTAGTTCTAAAGGTTTTTCGTTAAATCTGCGAGTGTAAATGTCTCAAATAGACCTTCTAGGGACCTGTGAATGCCAGGGTTGCGGAATT
The DNA here is from genome assembly GCA_002192655.3 of Mamestra configurata. Classification (NCBI taxonomy): domain Eukaryota; kingdom Metazoa; phylum Arthropoda; class Insecta; order Lepidoptera; family Noctuidae; genus Mamestra; species Mamestra configurata. The sequence continues at coordinate 13,407 of NDFZ01004706.1, read as the reverse complement.
TGTTCGAAAGAGTCACCGCGGCCCTGAGGCTCTAGACAAACGACCATTATATTAGCGATGGCGGTTGTCGAAATGCCAAAATATAAGGGATTGCTCACGTGACATTTCGACAGCGTTTGTCAATCCCATACATTTTTGATGTTTTGGCAACCGCCTTCGCCACGCTTCCACTGTCAGAATGACACTTGTCTAGAGCCTCTGGAAAGCAAAGGGCTTTAGAAGGAACACGGATGGGTTTTAGTCAGTAAGAGTCTGACACGCCCTTCCGCTCCACCCAGAGCGGAACAAGTCATTTGATGATTTCCCATCCTTAAAAAAAAAAAAAAAGGGACCTGTGAAGTCTCACAAACGTTATAAGCGCATTCCGCGACTCAGTACGGCAAGAACGCGTTACGCGGAAGCTCCCAGTAACATACCTACTGCTGGACAAGATGTACGTGGCTTAAGGTAAGAGCTTTCCTTTTGGTGGCGGACTCTTGAGCATTGCAGCCCTTTCAATTCCATATCGGTGGCTGCTCCCAAAGGTGCAGGTGACGCCTTCCTGTCACGTTTTATTGGTCGCACAAGGAAAAATAAAGAAAAGGGCAATGAACTTTATTGCAAATTTATCTGGCACGTACCGTAATATTATCAACCTAAGTATGTGTTTCATAATTTAAAAGGATTGTGAATAGTCGGAAAAAATAAGAGTACCTACTTCTCACCTTGAAGTTTTCCTGCCATGACACAACACAATGAGAAGGATATGTTTAGGAGCGTTTCAAGTTCTAATCTTTACTAATTAAGCTGAAAGCCTTTAGGGATAACCATTACCCAGCAGTTGGCTGATACCGGGTCACAGTAGTAAATTAAAGAGGGTCGAACATCCTGGGGTCGCAAAATAATGGACTCATAAACTCCCCTGACCGATTTCGACCATGGCGGCCAATCTCGACCGAGACTGGCCATCGACGCGGAACATATAGTGCACAAGTGTGTGCGCAAACACGGGTGCACTCCCTCTTCCATCACTCTCATATTCCGATGGGGCGACAACCCGACACGACCGGAGTGAGATCTGGCGCAGGACCAACGGCTTAACGTGCTTTCCGAGGCACGGAGGAATCCCGATATATTAAGATGGTCACCCATCCACAGACCGACCTCGGCAAGCGTTGCTTAACCTTGAAGATCGACCCGTTCCGCTGTTATTATTTAGCAAGAGCAGTACAAAAATATATCCCGAGACCGATCCCGACAACTAATCTCATCTACACCAGCATATCATAATACGTATCTAGATAGCAACATGTCGCCTGTCGCGCTGTAGGAAGCAGTTACTCGCGATGGAAGTCGGACTTCCGCTCTTACTTCCTAGTCTATTTAGGGCGAAGGGACCCTGTTGGCCTGAGACTTTTACTTTTGTAGATACCCATACGTTGGGCCCTTTTAGTGTCACTTTTTGTTTAGCTGTGTATTTAGCACTAATTACCAAGTTTCATCAGCCTAGCTTTTTCCCAACTATATTGGGGTCGGCTTCCAGTCAAACCGGATTCAGCTGAATACCAGTATTTTACGTGGAGCGCTGCCTACCAGACCTCCACAACCCATTAACTGGGTAACACGGTAGTTCTTGGCAAGACTGGAGTCAGATTTAATGGCTTCTGACAATCCGTAACGACTGCCAAAGATCTACAAATGACAGCCGGGACCAACGGCTTAAAGTGCTTTCCGAGGCACGGACTAATTACTAATTACCAAGCTTATTTATGAAAAATCCAAATCCATGTATTTGGTTTTTTCGAAAATTGAACCTTTTAATACGTTACGCACACAAATGGGAGAGGCGGACTTAATAACTAACTAACTTGATTATGAATAAATAATAAAAATAATAATTACACATGATACCAAGAAAGTTAATTAATTTTCAATAATAATTTTATGAAATTGTAATTTAAATTGAATATTTTATTTCGAATGATTTGACTCATTGTGTATTTGCACCTAATTTAGTGTACTAACATAGTATGCAAGTTTTTACTAATAAACATATGGATCACTGTTGTCCGAAATAAAGAAATAATAAATAAATACCTTAGGCATTTTCTACCAGTCAACCTTGGTGTTGCAGGTAATAGTGGTAGGTGCAATGTGAACCAGGGTAGCGGAATTTGTTCGAAAGTGTCACCGCGGCCCTGGAACGCAAATGGCATTGGAAGGAGCACGGAGGGGTTTTAGTCAGTAAGAGTCTGACACTCCCATGCGCTCCACATTATATTACACATCATTAAAAAAAAGAGGTGCAATGTGAAAATAAACTTAACGTACCTAAACCAAAGCTTGTTTTAGGTAATCAAAAGGGTTAGGTAGAGGTATACTTTATAATATACCCAAATTACGATACCTAGTTATGTTTTTAATTAACTTTGATCTCCGAATTTGTTTCGGTGTTTCCTGCCATGACCTAGTTATGTGACGAGCAATGAAAATTTATCAATATTATAAGCAATACCGGTCGATTGTGGCGTCATAAAATATCAAGCAATTTACAGCCACGACAGCACTCGTCAATTTAGCGAAATTATTTGCAATGACAACATTGAGCGATGTGGAGAAACTCCAACAAACTAGGCAATACGCGACTAATTTAGTTGAAAAATAAAACAAAACACTATGGAATATATGGAGCAATTACAAACAATATTGCCGCATTTTATTGACGTTGCTCCAATAATTGCTCCAGATTGATCCACACGTGTTGTCGAGCAATAATTGCTCAGAAAATTGGCCGTATCCTCTGCTCACAGCTGAGCGTCGTAATATCGGACTCACGGACCGAATAAATTTTTTGAACATCTAAGTTTTAGGAATACCTACTTACTTAAATTGGACATAGGCATATACTTATATTCCTTAACGGAGTCTGTTTCCTGATAGCTATTACCTAGGATTTATACATGATTTCACCCGCGTAGTTCCCGTTCCCGTGGGAGAACAGGGATAAAATATAGCCTTTGTTACTCGCTGAAAATGTAGCTCTAGCTATCCATTGCTGGCCCTGGAACGCAAACGGCTTTAGAAGGAACACGGATGGGTTTTAGTCAGTAAGAGTCTGACACGCCCTTCCGCTCCACCCAGAGCGGAAGAAGTCATTTGATGATTTCCCACGATTAAAAAAAAAAAAAACTATCCATTGCAGAAAGATTTTTTTCAAATCGGTCTAGTAGTTTTTAAGTTTATTCGTTACATACACAAATACAAATTTTTCTTCTTTATAATATTAGTATAGACTAGCCTATAGCCTATATTGCTTTTAACCGCGACTTCGTACGCGCATATCCCGTTTTTTTCCCGTTCCCATAGGAATTTCCCGTTCCTGTAGAGTCTATAGCATTCCTCATGAATGTGGCTATCATTAAAAAAATATTTTCCAAATCCGACTAGTAGTTCCAGAGATCAGCGCGTTCAAACAAACACTTCAGCTTTATTTATTAATCGAGATAGTACACATTACTTCTAGGCATACCTACTTGCTCCATCGTCGACCAGATTACTGCTTTCCATCAGGTGACAAAGTGGTCGACAGCGAGCTTATCATTCTCCGCCCCAAAGAATAAAAAACTGGCCAAATGCGAGTCGGACTCGCGTGCAAAGGGTTATGGGTGCCATAGACTACTTATTCTTCTTAATTTTCCTGTAAACTATGGGTAAAAAAAAAAAATGCAAATAAAACATTTGCATTTTTTTTTAGGCTCAAGGGTGGAATGGTCAGTTGCATCGAATTTCTTGAATAACTTCAAAACTATTTATTTTAAAATAGTTTTTAATGAAAATGAACTTTTTCTTTTTTCTTTAGCCTATTGTGTCCCACTGCTGAGCAAAAGCCTCCCCCATATCCTTCCAAACATTCTTTTCTTTCGCCACCTCGAACCAGCCTTCGCGGTGTGCATCCAAATCATGTCGCCACCGCTTTCTGGGCCGGCCTCGGCGACGCCGTCCATCTTCTGGCACCCGTTGCGTGGAGACTGTAGCCCAGCGGTCACTATGCATGCATGCGGCTGGTGTGACCCGCCCAGTCCCATTTCAGCCTGGCAGCTTTTTTGTCCACGTCAATGAAACCTGTTTTGGAGCGCAGCGTGGTGTTCCGTACTCTATCAATTCTTTTTAAACCTAAAATACTGAGCTCCATTGCCCTTTGACTTACCCCAAGGCAGAACTTTTGCGACTCGGTGAGTGACCAGGTCTGAGCACCGTAGGTTAGGACGAATGAACTTACGAAAAAAATATAGTTAAAACCTTCATAATAATAAGCCCTTTCATTTGATATGTAGGACATTTTGTTTTAATTTTGTTTTTTTAGTTTGTCCCCCAAAAGTGACCCTCATACTCAAATTAATTTATTTACGTAACGCGTTCGTGTTTGGGTCATAGCAGTTTATATCTGTACCAAATGACAACATAATCGGTCCAGTAGATTCGGAGACGTTGACATTGCCATGTCAAATGGCAATGCTGATTCTTTAGCCGAAGAAAAGCCCATCGCTCTGGTCACGTGAACAGTCGGCTAGCTGTTTGTTGATGTCCCGTAAAACTGGATGAGCACTCGGACCCCATGGGGCTAATGTTTCAAGGTGAAACGGCTCCAACATATAACTTCACAATGCTTTTATAGTTTGCCCAAAGCTGTCGTTGGCCCGTACATCGCAAGACCCCTGACACAGCTAGGGTTGCCTTGGATGGCTTCCTAGTGAAACGGCGTGGAAAAGCACATCATCGTTCGGCTTCCAGTCAAACCTGTCATCTATGACCTAGACTAGAGTCAAGAGCAAACTCATGTCAATTAACCTTTTGAACTCCACTGTCACGTATACATGACAAGCAAGCGCGTGCCCTGTACGCCACACGTCACAAATATGTGACAAAAAGTACGGCGAATTTGTGGCTTGGCGTCGGCGACACGCCGATGCGTTTATGCTCTGGCGTTCAAGGTTGAAAAAAAACCGGATTCAGCTGAATACCAGTATTTTATGTGGAGCGGCTGCCTACCAGACCTCCACAACCCATTAACTGGGTAACACGGTACTTCTTGGCAAGACTGGAGTCAGATTTACTGGCTTGTGACAATCCGTGACGACTGCCAAAGATCTACAAATGACAACGGCTTAACTATCTTTCCGATGCACGGAGAGAACTCGGTATGTTAAGATGGTCACCTACCCACAGACCAACGTTGGCAAGCGTTGCTTAACCTTGATCGACCTGTGCGGCTGTTATTCTTTAGCCACGAGCTCCTCGCGTGGAAAAGCACAACAAAGAGATAAATGGAAGGAATAAGAGGCCCTTGCCCAGGAGTGGGATAGTTCAGGCTAATAAAAGACAAAAATTTGTGCCATATCATGGCGTGTAGAAACAAGGATCGGAAATATACCGTAATTGGATGGGAACCAAGAGGTAAAGAACGGAGAAGGAGCATTACCTTTCACTTTAACTTTTCCGCTCCTGTCTCAATTATATATTTGATATTTATTAGTATATAAATTGGTATTGTATTTGTATTTTATATTATTATATCTAATTAGTATTGTTTAAAACGTTTGTACACTGACTGCCCTAAATCTATTTCCCTTCGTTCAATCCATCCAAAGGTTGTCTAGAAGAGATTGCCTTGTGCGATAAGACCGCCCATTGTACACTTATTTTATGTTTGATTGTCCTGTTCTTATTATGAGGTGTACAATAAAGTATATAATAAATAAATAATAAATAAAGAACAAGCTGACCAGGTAAATTAAACACTATTCACTTTTTAAATAAAACACAGCAAGTATTTGTACAAACTATTTATTAAAACGGTTCACAACCGGACCCTTTCGATCCAACTAAATAATAATAATTTCCTATTAAACGATTGACTATACGTAATACCTTCTTTGTATATGTCACCGGAAAATGTCAAACGCCGTAAGATTGTAAAATATCACGTGAAATTGTAAACTATTTTTACTTAATAAGATACGGATATATTGGAAACTATTGAATTTGGAAGGGATGTATTGTGAACGTTTTTTTCATAATCTATAGAGAAATTATAATCTAATAAAGATTTATTACAATCTTACGGAGTCTGCAATTTGGTGACATATACATTTAAATATTGTGCGACTGGTTTAAAATAGACCTTACCGTTAAATTGACATTGGTCATCTGTGGATTGGGACAATGTCAGGACTATTTGACCTTAGACCTTCTGTCCCTGGTCAGGTTAACATCCATTTGGCCATCCGTCTCATGTCAGTTTAAGAAATTTCAATTTTAAATCTTCCGTCTTTGATCAGTGTATGGCAAATATGACCTTCGATCTTCCGTCCCTGGTCAGTTTAACATCTATTCGCCTTAGGCCGTCCGTTTCATGTCAGTGTAAGGTCTTTTCAATTTAGATATTCATTCACCGGTCAGTGTAAGGCCAATTTGACCTTAGATCTTCTGTTCCTGGTCAGTTTGACGTCTATTTGACCCTAGGCCGTCCGTCTCTAGTCTGTTTGAGGTGTATAAGTCTGTCGTGGGTGCGGAGTATGTTGGCCTGGCTGAATGAAGCTGGACATTTGCTGCATTCGTACGGACGCTCTCCAGTGTGGGTGCGGATGTGCACTTTTAGGATCTGGTTGCGCTGTAACAAAAGATAATGAAAAAATATGAAAGAGTTCGAAAGAGTCACCGCGGCCCTGGAACGCAAAGGGCTTTAGAAGGAACACGGATGGGTTTTAGTCAGTAAGAGTCTGACACGCCCTTCCGCTCCACCCAAAGCGGAAGACGTCATTTGATGGTTTCCCATCCTTAAAAATGAGCCTTTTTTTAATGGACGCTGTAATATTTTTTTGTAAAGTTGCCTCTGTAAATATTTGTACAAAACCCTTCAGATAAAATATATTCATCATCCTCGTGCACCACTTTTATTAATTTTACATTACATTCCCTAATCAACGAGCAGCTTCCATCAATAGTTTTTAGTAGATAGAATAATAATATAAATATAATATAATATCTTGGGACAACTCACAGAACAAATGATCATGCTCATCACACAAAAATTTGTCCTGGTTGGGAATCGAACCCACGACCTCCGGTTTAGCACCATCACTCGACCAACAGGCCAGTTCAAGTCCAACCGAAAAAAGTTTTGATGTTACTTGTTTAATAATAATATTTTACGATTGAAGATTGAAGATTTCATACAGAATTTTGAGCACGATGGTAGACGGTAGCACATCAATTTGTCAAATTTCTTTAATAGATATTCAACTTTATCGCTAGAGGATTAGGTTCAAGGTTGATTGGGAAAATTTGACAGTTTCGGATAGCCTGTACATTAGGTATCAGCAGTATCCATTCCTATCCTGTTATTAAAGTAACACACCATAATAATAGTTCGCATAACTTTCTTGCAGATAGTGGCTCATTATGCCTCTCAAACAACGGGCAATTTTGTGAACCGAAACACATCCATAAAATGTGTTCGTCGTCGGTAATAGGAATGGTGTTTTACTTGCCAATGCGAAATGCATACAACCCTAATCTCTTCAAAATTAGAGTGAATAGGCTTCTTCTGGGTAAGCTCGCTCCATCGTCGACTTTGTCTCTGTCATCTAATGACCTAGACTAGACTAAAGAGCAACCTCATCTCAAATATCCTGAGGTAAGACTTGATGACGGGTAGATCTTATATAAATCTCTATTCTAATCCATTAAGATAAGCGCGTGTCAAAGTTATTCCAAACTTATATCACAAAAAACGAGCCACGTGCGTTTCGGCCTCTGACACAAAGAGTTCCGTACTATAAACGGTTCTTGCAAGGGGAGCCCCCTTGATTTTTTTATTTAATTAAATTTTTATATGCTGTTATAGCGGCAATGTAAATACATACTCTGTTAAAATTTCAACTGTCTACCTATTACGGTTCTTGAGATACAGCCCGCTGACGGGCAAACGGACGGACAGCGGAGGCTTAATTAGGGCTCCGTTGGTTACCCTTCAGGTACGGAACCCTAAAAACCAGTCAAGTGCGAATCGGCACACGACGGTTTCCGTAGCATAAACCGAAGAAAAATCACGTTAATCCAGGGATTATAGTGCCCATATACCAAATACAAGTAACGAGATTATTTTGGTTTGACCTTTAATTTTAATCTTTGTTAAGTACCTGTTGTGTGACACAACACCCGTCTGGTCGGAGGATCCTCCCTTTTCAATGGAGGCTTGAAACATTTTACAGTCTGTTCCGCATTCCGCTATACTTACATCAAACACTTTGTCGCACATGGGGCACGGGAACTGCAGCGGTCGCTTGTACCCCTCGTGCGCCAGCCGCTGATGCTCCCTCAGCGACCAGTTGTTCACGTACGACTGTAATAAGCAATGTTGATAAAGGCGACTCTGTTATATATACTAAAGTTGAAGACGGAACTTCGACATTTCCTGGATTCTGGGGTCCTGGAGGAGCCAACAGTAACTTGCAGAAGTCCCATTAGGAGCTTTAATGTTACAAGGCACCAACCGCCTATTATTCCTGGATATCCGTAAAGCAAGTATATCCCCGGTTGGAGGAAGAAAGTCGATGTCAAAGTCGCTTACCATAATATAATGAAACTAAGTACCTATGTGTTTCACAATTTAAAAAGGATTGTTGTCACACCCTGAGGTTTCCCTGGCAGAACACAACACTATGAGAAGGAGATTTAGGAGCGTTTCAAGTTCTAATCTTTACTAATTAAGCTGAAAGCCTTTAGGGATAACCATTAACCAGCAGTTGGCTGATACCGGCTTACAGTTACCAATAGGAGATTAAAGAGTGACGGACATCCTAGGGTCGCAAAACAATGGACGATTACTTATAGTCCTCCTGACTGATTTCGGTCATGGCAGCCAATCTCAACCGAGGCTGGCCATCGGCGCGGGACATTTATAGTGCACAAGTGTGTGCGACAACACAGGTGCACTCCCTCTTCCAAAGTCAAAGTCAAAACGTTTATTTCAATTAGGCCATTAAACGGCACTTTTGAACGTCATTTACAATTACAGTTCAGTAAAATAATAATATTACATTCATAAAGTGACTCTACTGTCCATTCGGAAAGGTAGATTCTTATGGAGAAGAACGGACAAAAAATGTTTTTACAAAATTTGCTACACAAAAATTAATTTAATATTATGTTAGGGTGATGCACCCAGAAGACTATTGCAGGATAAACAAAATATTGATTTATGGCTTTTGTTGGCTAAACTGGACTAGCACCCTGCAACTATGGGAAAGACTATTGCCTCTAGCTGACCAATTTTATTAAAATTCACGCCTAAAAAATGGCAGGGGGTGACTTGCACACTCCATAAATTGCCACCCGAAAAGTCACAAGCACAAAGTGGCGTAGCGCCAAAAGGGCTATATATAACGTGTAACAGAATAAACGCAATACCTCTTAAGGGATCATTGTACTCATAATTATGAACAACTTTTACTATGGGACCATCCCCAAAATAGCGCAAAAAAAATCAGCTGTTCGGTACATTTTGTCGAGTTTTGCGCACATGTATGGGGCAATCGATTTTTTTTTTCACGATTTCAGTGTTGGTCTCGTAGTGAAAGTTGTTCAAAATGATGAGTGCTATGATCCCTTAAGATTAAGAGGTATGCTTTTAAGTAGTGTTTTCGTTTTTTTTTTTATTTAGACAGCCTTCTTGATGTCAAGGTGGTCATATTCCAGAGTGAGAAGGGATATGAAGAAGTAAATTTTTGATGCTCGAAGGTTGTGACTGTGAAAACTGCCCAACACTAAAATATTGTATTATTTTATTACAGTTATAGTAAAATTTTGCGTCCAAAACATTCATGATAGTCCCTCTGAAAGTACGGTCAAGGCCCCTACCAGCAGTGAAGGTAGAACTTCTATTTTATTACTTATTAACTAATAAAATAAAAGTTTTCTTTAAAATTGATGATAAATGTGAAAGTGCGTTTTATTACTATTTCTCTCAATGCATTTCACATCAATCAAAGCAACAAAAAATATCTATATTGTATATTTTTGCCTCGACAAAACAGCTGTACTAAACCGTATTGTATTTTTGGAGTTTACTCTTTGAGAAACGATTATCATATTTAGCCCGCGGTATGAAAATGTTATGAGGAGTAAAATTGAGCGTTAACTAAAAGTGAGGCGTTACGTTCCTTTGTGCAACGTATTTTGAGCACCTTTCACTCCGAAATTATGTATACTCAGCTTATTTAAGATGCTTTCATTTACGCTCTTGTTACATAATGTACACAATAATAGTTCTTAACATTTTGAACGCCATTGTCACGTATACATACATATACATGTACAAGCAAGCGCGTGCCATGTCCGCCAAACGTCACATATATATGACAAGCAAGCGCGTGCCCTGTCCGCCAAACGTCACATATATATGACAAGCAAGCGCGTGCCCTGTCCGCCAAACGTCACATATATATGACAAGCAAGCGCGTGCCCTGTCCGCCAAACGTCACATATATATGACAAGCAAGCGCGTGCCCTGTCCGCCAAACGTCACATATATATGACAAGCAAGCGCGTGCCCTGTCCGCCAAACGTCACATATATATGACAAGCAAGCGCGTGCCCTGTCCGCCAAACGTCACATATATATGACAAGCAAGCGCGTGCCCTGTCCGCCAAACGTCACATAAATATGACAAAAAGTACGACGAATTTGTGACTTGGCGTCGGGGACACGCCGATGCGTTTATGTTCTGGCGTTCAAAAGGTTAAGGTGTAAACTCCAGTCGTGCGTCGGAGCTGACACACACACTGTTTTTTTTGCATAATAGAGAAAAATCACGTTCTAGTGTTGTAGTAATATTTACCTTATTACATCTATCACAAATAAATGGCCTGATATTAAGGTGTACTCTGTTGGTGTGTCTCTCTAGATCTCGACGTATCGCGAAACGCTTGTCACAGTGAAGACAAGGCAACCTGTAACAGAAACGAAATACTTATTATTTTGGATGTCTGAAATCAGGCACTTATTTATTAGCCTATTACATAATCACGTGCAATTTTTTTTTACATAGATATTTAGGTACACCTCGCACCTTTAAAGTAAAACCGTTAGTAATCGAAATTATGAAATTTTATAGGGCAGCCAATATTAGAAAATATTCACTGTTTTAGATAGATGGCATTGATACCTCAATTCATGAAAATTTTCGTTTAGTAACGGTTTTACTTTAAAGGTGCGACCTGTTTTTATAAATACTTAGTTAACTATATACACTAGAAATAAAAATAAAATCTCCTAACTAAAATACCCCTAAATATGGCGTCAAAAAATTCATCCGCATCGCTGTCGACTGGAAGTGTACCCAAAAGACTGGCGGCATTGCCACGTTGTATGGCAATGCTTATTCTTTGACCAAGGTAAAAGCCAGCCCTTGGGTCACGCGAAGTGTCAACTAAGCGTCTTGAGAGATCTTTAAACAAGTTATGTGCATTCGGACCCCAAGACCGCAGAGTTTCAACCCCAAACGGGTCGAAAATATAACTACCAACTAGATTATTATATTTCCGCCGCTTGAGGTTCTCTGCAGCCGCAGCGGGCGGCAGCACAGCACGAAGAGCTAGTCTATAAGAGCTATGTCTGAAATGTATTAGGACTTTAATGAATCAGTCTTTAAATTAATAAGTATGTTAGGAGTTGAGGAGCTCGTGGCTAAACAATATCAGCCGCACGGGTCCATCTTCAAGGTTAAGCAACGCTTGCCGAGGTCGGTCTGTGGATTCCTCCGTGGCTCGGAGAGCACGTTAAGCCGTTGGTCCCGGCTGTCATTTGTAGATCTTTGGCAGTCGTTACGGACAGTCAGAAGCCAGATAATCTGACACCAGTCTTGCCAAGGAGTACCGTGTTACCCAGTTAATGGGTTGTGGAGGTCTGGTAGGCAGCCGCTCCACGTAAAATACTGGTATTCAGCTGAATCTGGATTGACTGGAAGCCGACCCCAATATAGTTGGGAAAAAGTGATTTACGTATTATACGTGGATACAAGTATTTTACGTGGACCTAACCCCGGTTGCTAGATATAAATTTTCATTACAGATAAATTAACTATAGAATACAGTACTCACGGTAATTGTAAATAACTGACGTGGATTGCAGTAGTCTTCAAATGGTTTTTCAATGTAGCATCAGTTTTGAAACTCCTGCAAATAAACGAATAAAGTCAAAACTTCCGACCGGTTCGCCTGTATGAACGGAAACGAAACAAAACCTTAAAATATTTATAATCGTTTAAAATCCCAGGTAAACAGCTGAAACTGGTTAAAATAGAAGTTCACAGCAACATAGTTCATCAAAATTCTGCCTATGTTCGTGACAATCTAAGAAGTCGGGTTTGTCAGCTGAGTAGAGAGGGATAGAAGATCGCTTTACCGGTAAGTGCGAAAGAGATTTATTTAACCTTTTGAACGCCATTGTCACGTATACATGACAAGCTAGCGCGTGCCCTGTACGCCAAACGTCACAAATATGTGACAAAATGTACGGTGAATTTGTGGCTTGGCGTCGAGGACACGACGATGCGTTTATGCTCTGGCGTTCAGAAGGTTAATGTCTCTCTATATTTATTAGTAAAGCAATTTTGTATCCTACTATCAAATCCGACTTCTTAGATTGTCACGAATATAGCCTGTGGCCAGACATATTCTTGATTGTATTTTAAAATATATTTGATATTATTTTAGTATTGTGTTTATTTTATATGATTATGTCTAATTATGATGTTTGTACACTGACAGCCCTAAATCTTACTTGTTTCGTTCAGTCCATCCAAAGGTTGTCTGTAAGAGATTGCCCTGTGCGATAAGACCACCCATGGTACACTTGTTTTTACTATGTTTTTTATGAGGTATACAATAGGGAATGCAAAACTCTTCCAGATTTTAAAAGAAGAGTGAAAGAACACTACCTTTCGGTACCATCATAGTTGCATATTTAAAGTATATATTATTATTTATCTTATATTATTATTTAAGTAGTATGTATTAGTATGATATTAATTTTAGTCATATTTTAGTATAGTATGTTATATTTAAAGTTTTTTTTTCGTATTTTTATGTTAGCATAACTTTTACACACGATGTCTACATCTCTTTTATTCGACTCTCCTTTCCCAGGTATGCTGGAAGAGATTTCTTTAGAAATAAGCATTACCTTAGTACCTATTTTTCTGTTCCCTTCTTCTTATCTATTTGTTAAATGTGTGTACATAAACTGTTTAATAAAATAAATAAAGAGCTAAAAATTGTGAGTGTGTGTGTGTGTGTGTGTGAGTGTGTGTTTGTTTTAAGTACTATCCGAGGACATGCACCTGAATACACGAGGAACATCCGAGG